>CAWUFW010017032.1:0-281459 GCA_963921515.1 Calotriton arnoldi | reverse complement strand
TTTCGGGCGGGATTGCGTCCGTGGCGGACGGTTAATCTTCTACTCGGACATGGACGGGCGGAATTTTGTGTGTTTTTACCGCCGCGGGCGGAGGTTGCTTCACGACATCATAATTGCTCGGTCGGTATTCCCATGGTGCAGGCGGGCGTTTTTTTCATGCTATAGTAGATGGCGGATTTTTTACCGCCGGTTATCGTAATGGGCCCCTTAATTCTTGTTGGTGCAGCGGGAAATAGTGACTTGTGTATTTATTGTGCTAGGAGGTCATAGCCTGCGGCCAAAAAGTCACTGTAAATATGAAAGTCGTTATCTCACGCACAGTAAAAGATGTGTCCCTGGAAGGGCCACTCATTTTGCTGTACTAGGTCACTTATAAGTACACTGAAACCATGGAAATGTCACGCATAAGCAATCTGAAAACTTAGCAGCTATGTAGTGGGAGAAGAGTAAGAAGTCTTAGTCAGTTAAAAGATTGCATTTCATATGTGCTATGATGTACAGGTCCCAAGTTCAAATCCAGGCAAGACTAACTCATACATCAGATGTCAATAATAGAAGCATCATTTCTTTGGGAAACACTAAGGGGCATATTAACAACGGCCAGCGATAATTATCGCTGGCCGTGCTTAGCGATAATTATATTATCGCTGGCTATCTCTGGCATTTATCGCCCTGGTAGCGCGTTATTAACAACGCGTTACTCCAGGGCGATAAAAATTCCAGAGATAGCGATGTAATCGCCCTTTTGCGGGGAACATCGCTGGTTTTCCAGCGATGTTCCCTGCAAAAGGGCGATAACCTTGCTGATACGACCCACAGGGTCGTATCAGCAGAATCCACCTCCTATGGCTAACATAGGTAAGTCGGGATTATAGCAGACGTTAGATTTTGGCGAAAATGGCCGTTTTCGCCAAAATCTAACGTCTGCTATAATCCTGTGGGCTGCCTTGTAAATATCGCGATGTGCACATCGGCGATATTTACAACATAGCCCATCTGGGGTACGCCCAGTAACGCCCACTTTGCATCTCATTAGAGATGCAAGGATGGGCGTTGGGGGAAAGGGCGATAGTGCAGGGATTCACGCGATAGCGTGACCTTGCTGATTAGGCGATAGAATTATCGCCGCTTTCCGTCCGAAAACGGACGCTAAAGCGGCGATAATTGACTATCGCCTCGTTGTTAATATGCCCCTAACACCTTTTATTTATAGCGCTTACAGATGGCAAAGCAGTGTTAGAATGTGCTCTATAAAAAACAAATTGTTATTGGAGAAGAAACATGGAAAAGAGGTTGAGAATGTAGAGAATAGAAGGAAAAAGAGAGGAAGGGAGTAAAACTGAGTTCCTGGGGGGCGTGCGGGAGGGGGGTAATGGAGACGAAAAAAAGAGAGAAAGGAAAGAGAAACGGAAGGAAGAGGCGCTGAATCAATAGTTATGGCTTTAAATCACAAACAAGCAGAAACCCTGCAATAACGGTAAAATAGCTGCCATACAATCTACAGACAAGCGCTCCAGTTCTGACATTGATTGTTCCCACATTAAGTTTTCATTTAGAACACAATCAGACTTAACGGAAATAATATTTTAAAGGCACTGTATTATATGCATTTCTCTTTACAAATATGAGGCCCTTTCCGAGTCCAGCAAAAGAAACACATATCCATTGCGAAATGCACAAGGCAACCAAAGGAAGGAAAAAATAATAACATTAAGAAAGCTGCAGATGTGGGATTAATAGAAGGGCCACACAGGACATTTTATTAGAGATTCAATACAGAAACAAACGCACTGGACTTTCCACTGAGAGAGAGAGTTCATGGATGTGGTGTGGACACCTTTGAATTCAGACGCGGCCCTCGCAGGCAAGAGTGGTGGGGCGGTAGGGCCGGGTGGGCCGGGTGGGGGGATTTCAACAGATGACCACAACTGAAAATTAAATAAATAATCAATTTTTCCTCATCATCGTCTGTCGAAATCCCGCCCCCCACCTGGCCCTACCGCCCCACTGCTCTTACGTGCACGGACCACGGCTGTTTGAGTTAACTTTTTGGAGTCCAGTAATTCATAATTATGGAGCCTCAGGCCACTTACTCAGTAACATTTACTCAACAGTATTTTTGTGTGACTTGAGAGGTGAGGGGAAAAACATTTTAATCCAATATCCAAATACAGTTTACTCAGTTCGAAACCAAGTCTCAAGTTAGTAAGTTTATTCCAGATTCAAATTCAAGAACAGATTATTATAAACCAATCTAAGCATAATAGTATAGAAGTACAATGAAAATAGGATGAAGCCAAATCTTCGAAAGCGATTCACCCTATATGGTAAAAAGAAAACCACTAGTTCAATAATTTCAATGTATGTAATAAGAAAACATAACTTCACATCAGATTACATCAATTTGTCATTAAAGATAAACATGTACTCGTGTCTGTCCCTACCCTACTCTGCTCTGACGTGGCAACCCTAAGTTAAGAGATAGGAAAAAAGGTGTAAGCCGTCAGAGACCTCTGTAAAAGAAGTTCCAACATGGTTTAAGTAGCATAAAGCAACAGATGTCAAAAGAGGTCTGTAACTCAAGGTGCCCTAAGCCAGAATGCTAACTATCCCTCACAACGTTACATCATAGCATCAGTTGCATTTAAGGTACATCCCACAAATCCTCTTAGTCATTTTCCATTCTTCCAGCCGATATTGGATTCTTCACACCATCTTGCTATTCCCACAATCGTTATTCCAGCCGTTCTTGGTCTCGTCTCCTTGTCCCATGAGAACTCGCCTCCCATCTTGTTATCGCTCTCCTTGTACCAGTTTCCGCTTCACATGCCTCACTATCTACTGAGAACAAAGACCCTTTTCTCTCTGCTAATGAAACCTTGTTCACCTGCAGTGGGTACACAAAATACATGCAACATCCAACTGCAAAAGAAAAAAATATAAATTCAAATGTTAAACTAAAACGTGAGCTTGATTCCAAATGCATCGCAGGCCCACAGGCCAGGTTAAGTTAACAAGTGCACAGGTTACATTCAAGTGCACTCTTTACATAAAGATAAATCAAAATTCTCAACACGTACCTTTAAAGTGAATACAGTTATAACTTGATTAGTCGATTAGAGTTTCTAAGCACATAAACTCTCATTTAGTAAATTCATCACTTTTTTTTCTTGTCTGTGGAAATGATCACAAAAATTTTCACGAAGATTCTCAATCCTATCAGTAACGTTTCTAAATATACATATAAATTGCATTACATCGCAGGGATATCTTTATATATATATATCATACCCCCACTTCTATTATTGACATTACTCACACATAATATATGCAAATGCAGACTACATCTGGCTGTAATGCACTCCAAACATGTTCTTTGGGGTTGAGTAAATTTTACACTTCTCCAATAGCTTCATGAATGACAGTCCTGCAGGTCGCATTTTCTATGCAAAAGTTGCTTTCATTATGTCATTTGTGATGCTAGCAATGATGTCATCAGTTTTGCATACTGCGTGTGATGTTACTTATGAAGTCATCATACAGCTGCAGTATTAGGGTTTTAAAATTTTTTCACTTCTTAAAAGGCAAAATTCAGGAATATAGCCCCTCCCTTAGCGGTCAGTGTGCAGGCCTCAAAGTGACTGTGGTGGCATAGGCACCTCTTTGGCTGTTGTGAAGGAATATGCTCCACACAGGTGTATTTTGGTAGTAATCCTTTTATTCTGCCCCGCACGGGAGTCTCCAGAAACAGCCACTCTACAAAAGATCTTCAGTCAACTGCCTCCAGTCTTAACATATTCAAACTCCGCATTCTGCTTCAGCATTGTTAACCTAACACTTAGATTCTTAACTCGTGCACAAGTTAAGAATCTAACGACACAACACATCTCCTTTCCTTCACAATTTAATATAACAAAGTTACAAATAACTATACTATAAATATATATTTAAAATATATAAATACAAATAACAATACATACACCTTACATATAAATATAAATAGCAATAAATATGCCTTACACTCTATAAATCGTATACTATACATTCTAACCAATTCCCCCTTATAATGTATAAATAAATAAATATTAAATAAATGGTACACCATAAGATAAAATACATTTGATGTTCACATCATGTAATCATTCAAATATGCCGGTTTCTTTACAATACGTCCACTTTTGCTTTGTGCCACATTGCTTCCGACATACATCCTTTCTCCATTCTCCTGCTCATCTCAACCACCATCATTCACCCCTCCTACTCAGATCTTTCTTCCTCATTATCATCTAATCTCCATTCTTTTTCATCCAACCAGTCAAACTTCCTTTTTTTATTTCCGGTACATCTCCTGCTTTGTTGCTCCTTGCCATTCTTCTCATGTGCCAAACACGTCCATTACTTAGTCTTCAACCCTCCAAGGACCCAAAAACGTACTCTCCTCCTTGCTCACTTTCCCCAGTTTCTTCACATATACTATATCACCCACTTGTACTCTCACCTCTTTAGCACCTGATTTAATGTCAAAATATGTTTTATTTTTTTTCTGTGCATCCTTGATATTCTGTCTTACAACCTACAGTAACCATTGAACTTGCTTGGACTCCTCAATCCAGCTCTGGTTGTCTTCAGCACATTGCACTCTACCCCTCATGATGGTGAATGGACTATAGCCTTTTACCCCTTGGTTGATGCCATATGTCCAAATTATTTTCCTTACCTTCATCATCCAATTTCTCCTTCTGCTACTCAACATTTGAAGGGCAGCCTTAATTATGTGGTTGAATCTCTCAACTTCACCATTTCCTTCTGGGAGATAAAGCGACATACACTTAAGATCCACACCATTATGCTGAAAAAATGACTCCACTTCCGCAGCTTGGAATTGTGGACCATTATCTGTAATTACTTTCTTGGGTAAACCTACCCTTTGAAAGAATTCAACTAAAAATGCAAGAACCTTTTCCGCTCTGGCCGTATCCACAAAGGCCACCTAAGGCCATTTTGAGAAGTAGTCCATAGTGTCGTGTAGTTCCTATATATAACCTATACAGTTCCGAGGCCACCGAAGTCATCTGCGGCGTACCACAAGGATCATCACTCAGCCCCACCCTCTTCAACGTCTACATGAGCCCCCTCGCAGCCATCGCACGCCAACACAACCTCAACATCATCTCCTACGCCGACGACACCCAGCTGATCCTCTCCCTCACCAACGACCCCACAACCGCCAGAACCAACCTACATGAAGGGATGAAGGACGTAGCCGAATGGATGAGGAACAGCCGCCTGAAACTGAACTCAGATAAGACGGAAGTCCTCATCCTAGGATCATCACCCTCCGCCTGGGACGACTCCTGGTGGCCCCCTGCCCTGGGCAACGCACCCAAACCAACGGACCACGCACGCAACCTGGGCTTCATCCTGGACTCCTCCCTCTCAATGACCCGACAAGTCAACGCCGTCTCCTCGTCTTGCTTCAACATCCTACGCATGCTGCGCAAGATCTTCCGGTGGATCCCCACCGAAACCAGGAAGACGGTCACCCAGGCCCTCGTCACCAGCCGACTGGACTACGGCAACTCCCTCTACGCGGGAACCACAGCCAAACTTCAAAAAAGACTCCAACGCATCCAGACCGCCTCAGCTCGACTCATCCTGGACATCCCCCGACACAGCCACAAATCGCCGGACACCTGAGAGACCTGCACTGGCTCCCCGTCAGCAAGAGAATCACGTTCCGACTCCTCACCCACGCACACAAAGCTCTCCACAACCAAGGCCCCAGATACCTCAACGACCGTCTGACCTTCTACAATCCCGCCCGCCAGCTACGATCGACCAACCACGCCCTCGCCGCCGTCCCCCGCATCCGAAGAGCCACAACGGGAGGAAGATCCTTCTCCTACCTGGTTGCCAAGACGTGGAACTCCCTACCCATCCACCTCCGCCTTACCCAGGACCACCTCTCCTTCAGGAAGCAACTCAAGACCTGGCTGTTCGAACAGTAGCGGACCCCCCTCCCCCAAGCGCCTTGAGACCCTCTGGGTGAGTAGCGCGCTATACAAATGATTGATTGATTGATTATACAGAGTCTGCGCGTTCGGATAACATGAACTGTGGGCTTGTCGGCAGACTGACTCTGAGCACCCCCACCGAAAATGTTAGCCTCTTTGCATTAGCTAGCTCACAGTGCCACTAGTGTCTCCTCTTATCGGGGAGAGAATAATTTCTGGCAACCTCAGAACATGACAACCCTGATCCCTCAGGATCGTTGAAACAATATACTACTTTTCGCTCAGTCACTCGTGCTCATTTATTCGGTCTCAGAGAGTTTACACAGAAGAAACAGTTGGGCGTGTTACAATAAGAATTTATTGCACAGTTGTTCTTCTAGTGTAAAATAGATGTGCTGCAACAACCGTTAGACAGTAGCAGATATATATGATTAGCAGTACAGTGAAAATAAAAGGATAGTACAGTTCTACCATCTTGCAATAATCATGAATATATACATGAATATAAAATGCTTGATAAAATGCGCGTACTCCTACGATGCCTATCTAGATGTACCTAAGTGTACCTAGCATGTGAGTAGGTGTGAAGCCAAGAATTCCTCTAGGATTTGGTTGAACCCCATTACCTGGAGAGAGAGTGTGTGGGACCCCGTCCTGGTCTCGAGTTGGACACCCCGCAAGGGATGTGTTAGACCACTGTCAGCTGGAGCGTCTGCATGCAGGAGCCTCAGCGTCTCTGGTCAGTGTGTCGGCCTGGAAGTCTCGGTTCCCTCTACCAACCCTAGCAAGATGTGCTGTATTTATACAAAAAGTATCTAGGGTTTCTTTGTCCCTTGTTGCTTGTATTAGTCATTGTTGGATTTGAGGATGACGTATGGGATGAACCGTGTACATAGATATTATGCAGGTGGTGTAGCCCCTGCCTGGTTTCCAAGAACCCTCATGAATATTCATTCATACTGTATGAGTCCATTGATGGAGTTATAGGACGCTATTGTTCAGTGAAAACCCTCCTTCTGTGCCCAGGACTAGAACTAGGTAAAGGTTCAATCCTAAAGGCTCGTTACTGTGTAATGTAAAGGAGATAATGTAGGTGAAGGTGTATGATATTACCCGGGCCTATATTAGGGTACCTATATGAAACATAACACCCACTCCTCTTCCGAACAGTCAACAATGATAAAAATGCTAGCGAACTACTGATTTTACTAGGTAGCAGCGCATAAAACTATCAGTGGGCTTCATACATTTTTCCATTAAAGCCATTTAAAAACAGTCTAATCAGGGGGAAGAAAATTATTTTCGAAAGCTAATATTGTTAATGTCACTTTAAGCCAAAGTCCTAGTTGAGTTCTTTTATATAAGTTGAACCACTACAAGCGTCAGAAGGCCATGCTTTTCCAGCGAAAGTGTCAATTTGAGGAAGTATTCCAAATCTAGCTGAGGCTTAAAATTAAAAAAGAAAAATTCCGAATACTTTCCCAGCACACAATGAGCCAATTACAGATTAAGTGTCCTGGCTGGGAGAAGCAACGTCGTTGTTGCTTGCCGCTGCAGAGGACGGCCCTTGTAACACCTCGCAGAGTACATCAATGGAGCACAAATGATATTCAGAGCTGCCAACAACTGGTGTAGAGGCAGCCGGTGCTGTTGTCGAAACCTCAGTGCTAGTGGAAGAGCTGATGCTCAACCCAGTTGTAAAAGGCACCTGCGGATTCTCGAGGAATGCAGCCATCAAGATGGGAATACGCTGGGGACATTGCCGAGCATGGGCCCTCAAGGGTTCCAGCCTGGTACTCAAGTCCGCAGGTGTGTCCGATGCAAGTGTCAGACAGAGATCCAACACGCATTCTTCACCGCAAAACAGGCATGGAAGAACAGGTAAGATGCAGTCCATCCAGACTGGTCTAAACGAAAGGAACCAAGAGGCACTCAGTTCCCGTAGGTGAGGTGTGCCCAGATGTTGTACCATGCGCTCACAGTATTTACGCTCCAGGATCACTTTTGCCATCTCGTTGGTGATTGGGCCGTCCATTGCGGAGCAGAAAAATGACAATCAGGATTCCTGCGATAGAAAGCAGGATCAGTGGAAGACCTCCAAAAACGCTTCAAAAATACGGAGTGTATAAAATTTGGAATAACTCCGAGGATTGTCGGAAAGGTGCTTAGAAATCCTGACCCTATGGTCTTAAATAGGTGTACAATACCACTCGTATCAGACATATTAAAGATACAACCCACCATTTCTGCGAAATGAAAGGGGCAGTTTGTACGTATAAGTGCCTCTATCTCAGTCGAGGTCCTTGTGATTTGAAGATCGAAGGTCTCTCGAGCGGAGGTTAAGGGTACGGTTTGCTGTAAAAGCATGGCTTTCAGTCTGCTCAAAGTATCAAACTGTATAAAGGAAACATTCAACGAAGGCCATAACGGCACCTCCCTGACTGTATTCACTGGGGGAAACAATACTTGCATACAGCAAGTAACCCTGGAGTTCACAGTGACCAGATAGGCAGTGCCCGGAAGCATCCCACAGCAACCTTGATCGTTCAGCATCAAGTAACTCCCATTCGAGAGCAGCCTGAATATCGGAGTAAATGGCAGGACAAGTTCGCTACTGAAGCATTACAAGCTCCGTGCAGGGAAATATCCTGGCACATGAGAGAACCACTTAAAGCGTTCTTGCAGTTTGTACCGCTTAGAAACACTTCTCGATCCCCACTCTGGCATCGAAATCCATACGGTAATTTCCAAGATTCCTTAATGTATTTCTTACCCAATTTTTCATATTTGCCTGCCTGCCTTTGCTTAAGGCAATACTGAAACTGAAAAGTCGTGACCGGTAGAGTGATGTGGCCATGGATTAGCCATTCTGTGGACGGTGATTACGCTACCGTGAATGGTAATCTATCCAGTTTCTCAATACGCAGCATTGTATATTTTGTTCCCCTTTGTGCCATTTCTACGTGTTTATCTGTTAGATTATATTCAGAAAACAGAGACGTACTGTTGATAAAACGCCAAGGCACATAGCCTTCACGCAAAGATTGCAGTGTCCAGTTTAACAGCATAATAGAACGTAACTGAGATTGCCCTTGTTGTAATATGGCTAAATCCTGTTCCAGTATGTCTATTGCAGAAGATACAATGTTGCCTAAGGAATAGATCCTGGAGGTCAAAGGTGTTAACCCATTATCTACTACTGCTAATGCCTTCTCTAAGTTAATACGGTCTATTTCCCGTATTCTCTCTGCAGCCTCTTGTTGGTATATTTTCCCATTTTCATTGTAGACAGCATAAATGCCAGCATATATGAAACGTTTCTGACGTGATTTCCTGGGACCTAGCAAAAAGTCCCTAAGATCCATGTCATGTGTGAGTAAGGATAAGTGTTGTTTCACCTCTGTGAGTGTTGAGGTCTCTAGCCAATCAAGGCACAACTTCCCAACACTGTAGGATGTCACTACCCCTGGGTGTTCTCTTTGTACATAGCGTGGGTGTGGCCTATGGGTACTGAACCCTTCTGTTATACCCCAGAATCTTTTCTGACATGTGTTCGTGTCTAAGGGCTAAACCACCCATTTCTTCCAATTAGGGTCTGTTCTATTGTACTGTAAAATGTCACCCACTGTTGCCCCTTCTTGTGAAGTTGAATTTTGCCGCCCCTCCATCTGTGATGGTGTTGGAAACCGAGGTGTGTTCAGGTCCTTGTTTTTGGCTAGTCCAAGACAGGACGTCTGTTGCACAGAGTCATTTAGAAATATCATCTGCTGTGGAATGAGGCGCGCTCTAAATAGCGCCTCTGTTCCCTGGACTTGCTAGTCTCTAGAACCCCAGACTGATTTTAAGTCTATAGTGTCCTTCCATAGGTCAAAACCATGTTCAGACAATTGGGTGATAAAGGAAGCAGAGTATATTTGTTTGGTGTTTGTCAACATAATTTTCAGTGCTGATGTCGGTGCAATCTTGTAATAATACGAGGTCAGGTCAGTGGTGTTAAATCCTGAAAAATATGAAAACTTCTGTGCAAATGTATGCGAACTACCTTTTGGTGGTGTAGGGCAATGTTCCCACTGGTGGTACTCAAACACATTTCTAGGTGATATAGATTTGTGCAAGAAATGATGACCGTAATGTTGGTAACAGTAGAAAGTGTCATAGTCTGAAGTACCTTCTAACATTTCAGTGTTCGGAAATGCAGCAGTTTTCTCTAAATCAGACAACATATCATTAACAGTTTCAGAGTCCCAATCATCAGAAAATGTACTCGAGGTAATGATATCACTCAATGAAATTTTAAATATATGAGAAATTTTTAAAAGTTCAGTAAGTCCAAATATATCAAAATCAACCTTGTCCCAAACTATACCGTCCGGTATAGGAACTGCTGTAATGTTCATTGATGACAAGTCTCTTTGCTCACGATGAGAAGATTGATGTGGTTTCAGAATCAAATTCACTTTCTCGGCTTCAGGTCTTTGTTGAAGGTATCGTCCATTAATAAGTATGCTAAAAGTTATAACTAAGCCTAGCCAGAAAAGAAAAAATAGTATCCCAGTAATTACCCAGAGTTCTACCCAAGGCGATATCAGGTAAGTCTTTTTGAGAAAGTTCAGAAAGTCTTTAGCTTGTTGTTTGCGTGGTTTTTGGGCTGGCATCGTTTCAGGTTCACTTGGATCCAAAGAAAACGTATCAAAGTTCATGAAGTAGCCAGAAGCAGTTCAATCAATTGTAGGAATTGCATTGGGATTTGTTGAAATCGCATTTTGCTCTTGTCGAGGCATAGACGTCTGTATTTGGTCTAATTGCAACTTGTGTGTTATTTTGAAGTGAATTTTGAAGATGAACTTCTGGTTCAAGGGGAACGAGTTCTATAGCATTGTTGCATAGTCCTTAATTCCGTACAGGAGGCTCTTTGAACGTGATGAGTCTTTCTGTTTGAACTTCTTGGATGGTAGCTAGAGGAGGGCGTCTGCTACTGTGGAGTCCACAAGGCCTACTGTTCAGTATCGGTCACATAGTGCGGTTATATTAAGTCGATTGAGACAAATCTTTTCTCCTTTTTTCTGGCAAGAGGTTGCAAAAGTACAATTCTTGTTCCTTGAACTGCTAGGACAGGTACAGGCTTTCTGTATGATGGTCCAAATTCATTTTTGTCCACTATTTTCTCTCTGACTAGATCCCCGGCCTTTGGGATCCAGACAGGTCTTGCTGTGTTTGCCTTGACTTCCCCAGTGGCGGTCTGTTTCTGGAGGACGTTACTTTGTTGTGTCCTAGATTCATTTAGATCCTGTAAAACAGCCAAACGATCATGGATATCAAATGGTTTCTCATCCGCCACTGTGCCTTCACTATCAAGATCAGGTACCCACATTCTTGTCCCAAATAGGACCTCGTAAGGAGTGACACCCCCTAGAGAACTACTTGGCTGGTTATTTAGAGCTCGCTGTACCCCATATATGTGATTGACCCAACTACCGCCCTTGCCTAATACCCTAGCTGTTAAAGATTGCTTTAGGTCCCGGTTCTTCCTCTCCACAACCGAATTTCCCTCAGGATGGTACGGAGAGGAGTGCTGCAATGCTACGCCCATACTTTCCTTGACCTCTTTGTAAGCCCGAGAGCTAAACGCCGGGCCATGGCCAGAATGTAACGTGCCAACTGCATATGTCCCGATAAAGACTCGCAAATCTTTGATAACTGTTCGAGCGTCAGCCGAGCGCTGAGGCCAAACCCATAGGAATCTTGATCATGAATCCACTGCATCCATGATATATTTGCAAGCCCCATCTGATTGATCAGGCTCTTACACTGAAGGAGCATGTCACCCGTACTGCAAGCAATTGCTTTCATGTGCTGGGCATGCTACGTCGAGTCTTTCCCTTCTTGCCAGACTGCACTCGGAAAACTCTTATCCAGACTATGATCCTGGGCCGCCTTGATTATTGCAATGCTCTTCTGCTTTCTGCAAACGAGTCTTCTCTAAACAGGCTTCAGGTGGTCCAGAACACTGCTGCACGGCTCATTACGAACTCTACACCTGGAACCCCTTCCTTGCCGCTGTTACGCAAACTCCACTGGTTACCAGTCCGCAAACGGATAAAGTTTAAGGCAGGCTGTATAGTCTACAGAGCTATCCATAAAAAGGGTCCCTCTTACATCTCGAGAAAGCTCAAGCCTTATACCCCGCATAGGACCCTAAGATCCTGCAGTAAACTACTCCTACAGGTCCCTAGGGTCAGGAAAGCCAGACTTGGTGGGAAATCCTTTTCCGTCCTCGCCCCCCTATACTGGCATGAGCTCACCTTACAGCTCCGACAATGCCCAGACTATCTACGTTTCAGGAAACTGCTCAAAGCCTCCCTGTTCTAATCTGTCCATAGCCTGCCCGCAGGTCCGCTACAGCGCAGAGATACCCCTTCGGGAGTGATTCAGGCGCTCTACAAAACCCTTAAATAAATAAAAATAAATAAATTGTAAGGGGCCGCAGTGGTCCAGATATACACAAGCGAGAGGTCTGTCTGATTTTAATAATGGTGTCTGTGCCGGGCATGCTATGGTGGAGCCTTTCATCTGCTGGCAGATGTCACATTTCAAGACGTAGTCTTTAGTTTGTTTTGTCATACCTGGCCACCAATAGCGCTGTTTCAACAATGAAATAGTCACTGTAACGCCTGTATGCGCAGAGCCCAAACCCTCGTGTGCTGCAATAATCAACCCTTGTCTACGATCCATATTTGGTATTACTCTGTCCCCCGCTCCAGGAATCTGAGCATATGGAATGTTGTTTGCATCTAACTTGTAGGAGTACTTGAGTGGAAATTTCTTCGGTACTGCTCCGCTGTTTTTGCTTGAAGCAATAACAGCCACCATAATCTCACCGTCTATCCTCGTTTTTGAATGAGTGATTGCAGCTACAGAAGCTGTGCGTACAGCCCCCTTCGCGGCTTCATCAGCCAATGAATTCCCTTCAACGTGAACGCCATCACGCTGATGACTCAGTGTATGTATCACATGAGCCCTTGGTAGTTTGTTTCTCAACTCAACTACCTGTCCCCATAGCATTTTACGCTTAATTGTGCCACCTATTGCGTCTTTGAACCTGTTTAGTTCCCAGTGATGTAAATATTCATTGTATGATTGTACACAGTAAAAGGAATCACACACTATAAGTGTGGGGAATTCATGATCCGTATTCACCAGTGCTAGTATTAGTGCTTTTAACTCTGCCAACTGAGCCGTGCAGTCTCCTAGAGATTGCTTCTTGGTGCAACTTGGGTGGAACTTTCCATCCTGCATGCGCCCTTTAACGATAGCACATGCTGCGCTGTATTGTTGCTTACTCCCTATGGCCAGCTGAGCAGATCCGTCAGTGTAAATTATATATTCATACTGATCTAGAGGCAAGATCTCATTCGGCAGAGGGTATTCTTGTTCGTATTGCAGAAATGCTTGTGTTTTTAGACTTGGATCAAATCTGTATTCAACATCCGTTGCAGTAAGAGAATTATCCCATTGTATCCATCTCGGATGTAAGGCTTTTGCATTTGGAATGCTAGCCTTTGTAACAGCTTTTAAAGCCGGTACTGGTGTTACGACAATTATGCGCTTTCCCTGAGCCAATGCTCTTTCTCTTGCTACAGCGGTCTGAACCGCTGTCAGGATTTCTTCTGTTGAAGTGAAACGCATCTCTGCGTTTGTGTACAGGTGCGATTTGTAAGCGATTGGTACTGTTTCGCCTTCATTGAAGGTTAAGTAGGTGTACCCGCATTGACCCGCTATTACACGGTTCACTAAGGTGCATACGTTTACTCGCATCTGTAAGTGTTTTGAAGCTATCATGTCTTCTTGTAGTGAACGTAGGATGTTTGTGTGTTCCTGTGTCCATTGTCTAACTGAAAAGTCAGGTTTTATTAAGTCTGCGTAATCCAAAAGGTATGTTCTGCCGAAATTTAGGAATCCCAGTATTGATTGTAAATTTTTTACAGATTTTGGAGGTTGGAGCAGCGCACACTTTTCTAAAAAGTTAGCTGCCAGACTTTTTCCTTCACTTGAAAGCTCATATCCTAAAAACAGGACATTGAGGTGGGCGATTTTTGATTTTTTTAAATTAAATTTGTAGCCCTCAGAAGCGAATCCCATAATTATGGTGCTCACCCTTGTCAAGTGCATTTTTAAGACATCGTCCGTCAGATAAATATCATCCACATACGACAATACGTCCTCATCAAAATTTTGGAGTAACTCAGTTACTCTTGCTGAAAATAACCCCAGGCTATTCATATATCCTTGGGGGAGACGACAAAATTGTCGCTGGAACCCAATGCTGAGAATGCGGTCAAATACCTGCTTTCAGGCGCTATATTTTGGCAGAAAAATCCATTTGAGATATCAAGTGTAGTTTTGAATTTTTTCCGCACAATGTTATTTATTAATGCGGCACTGTGTGCGTTTTGGACAGCGAACGTCTTAGTGCAAGTGTTTAAATGTCTGTAATCTAAAACTAGACGATATGAGTTGTCCGGTTTTGATACGGGAAACAAAGGATTGTTCATTGGTGAGGTGCCTGTTTCAATCACCCCTTGGTATTCAAGTTGATCTAAGATCTCCCTGACCTGTTTTTTAGCTTCTTGCTTTATTAGATATTGTCTCTGTGCATTTGGTGAAACATTTAACGAGTTCACGTGGTGGGTTGAATCTTCATCCCATCCGGCATGATTTTTGTACAATGCTGGAGCTAGGGCAACTGCCCAATCCCGTGCATATGCATGTTTAAGATGAATGGGAACGAGGTCGGAAAATGCTGGAAAAATTACCGTTTCTCCCCTAGGGCACTCCATAACGAATGCTGGCTGCCAATCTTGTTCAGCTAATTGAATGTCATAACCAGATGATAGGTTTTTCCAAAAGAGACTTTTAACTTTCCTGGGCTTGTCCCCCTCCATTTGGAGTGTTATTTTGTGTAACTTATGTGGGACGTTCACCCTTGTATCTGGTGTTTCCACCGTGATGTAATCATTCAAGTCCGCTGTCACCAGAAATTCCATCAGGTTCTGGCGAGCTATTGTTACTTCTGCCGCGCTGTCTAGCATCTTCTGAACCCATTCCCCATTCAGAAGTTGTGTCCTCAGAATTCTGGGCATGTCTGATCTTCAGGTCTGCAACTTTCTTCTTCTTAAACTGAGGTTTTGATTTTGGCTTTTCTTCTTTTTTGGAAGTATAGTCTTGAGCGTGCTGCTTGTCCCTGGACTTTGTACGCTCTTCTTTGTGTTCTGACCGTCCTTCTCTCTCTGAGTTTTTTGTCGAGTCCTGAAAGGAACAAGAGGAACATGTATCAGTATCCTGATACCTGTCAGGTTTCCTAATATTATCCCTGTTCCTGAGGTTGTACCTCTTTTCAGAGGGCTCCTGTGGGGGAAATCTGCCTCGGGATTGAGATCTGTTTCCTTAAAATTTTTGTTCTTTTTTATTATCCCACTTCTTTTTAGAAGAAGCAGGTGTCTGCTTGGTAGTGTCCTTTTCAGAACTGCCTATCAGTTATGGTTTTAAAGCTTTCCCACCTAAATTGTCTCTGCCTAATTCTGCATATGCAGTTTCAATTATTTTGGGTAGTTTGTGTTGTTGATCTATAGGACTGAACTCCCGTAGGCGTTGGCGGATTGCCACTGAAGCTGCTTCCCCTTTAATATTAGCTAGTATTATGGCTGATACCTGGTCATAGTTACCTAGTAACTTCATCCCTAAGTTTAGGGCAGGCTCTGCTCCGTACTCATTTTGTATTTGTCTCAGTACATCTGGTACTACTGCTAATGACGGGATACCATGAGTTCTGGTATAAATAGCAGCAAAGACTGTACCCCAAGTGGTCAATCCTCTAATTGTGCTGTTATCCCCATGGGCAAGCAGATTGTTAGCCTTCTGTGTTTTTCATATGGGGAAATACTGCCTCTAGCTGCGTTATTTTCTGAGCTACCCAGAATGGCATTTGTTCATGTTTTGTGGGCATTTTACCCATTACCGCGTGTAATGTTTGTGGTGTGATTTTAGTTGCTGTACCCCGAGATTGAGTACCATTTGTTGCAACTGTTGCTGGTTGGACTGAAAGTCCTCATGACGAATTGTGTCAAGTTTCTGTAGATTTTAATTAAATCCTTGTGTTGTATGAGTAAGTCTACCTGTGGCATTGTGTCAATGTCAGGATGTGGTGTGTAAACCGCTAATATCGGCCATGTTGCCCCCTCTCCTCCGAGCAGGCCTAATCTTCCTCTACTTCTTATGTGGGGTAGGGTGCCTTTAAACCAGTATAAGTGTTCCTCGTATGTGAGTGGAACCTCTATGTCCTCGCACGGACCATATTCCACTGGTGCATCTCCTTCTGTATAGTAGTGAAATGTCTGTGTTCTTGCATCTGCTTCCGGGAATGTAACCCACAAATAAAATACCTCTGTTTTGTTTGATTCGTGTGCCTCAATCACGAAAACTACTATGCCACCCCTAGCTGGTAAACCATTTTCTAACAGTTTCTGGGTGATCGCACGTCTGAATTTTGGTGCAATTTGTATTGCATTTAAATCTTCTTCTCCATCTGAGATGTGTAGATTTACTACTGGGTTATCTCCTGTCTCAGTCATTTTTGTAAGGAAGAAGTTTGTTCAAGGGAACTAAGATAAGGTGTTATGTGCACAATTTGTTTAGGAACACTGTGTCCCTCAAGCTTGATTAACCAACAGCTAATAAATAGGATTTTTCACCTACTCAGCTGTGGCGGAGTTTTGTGCCCACCCACTCCAGACGTCTCTGGTGTTTTGTGAGTAGGGGTCTCTGAGAATAGCACGACTGAACTACTCAGATTCTACTGTTAAATAAGTACCTAACCAACGTTGGGTGCCATGTCGTGTAGTTCCTATATATAACCTATACAGAATCTGCGCATTCGGATAACATGAACTGTGGGCTTGGTGGCAGACTGACTATGAGCACCCCCACTGAAAATGTTAGCCTGTTTGCATTAGCTAGCTCACAGTGCACTAGTGTCTCCTCTTATCGGGAGAGAATAGTTTCTGGCAACCTCAGAACATGACAACCCTGATCCCTCAGGATCGTGGAAACAATATACTAATAAGAGGTGTGGCACAGCAGGGAAGAGGTGTGGCGCAGCAGCCAGGGCAACTGACTCTCGTACCCGGGGGCTCATGGTTCGATACCCGGCGCCGGTGGCAGATCAGCCCAGCACCATGTGACTCTGGGCAATAGCTCACTTAATCTTCCCGACGGCCCCCAGCGCCTTGACACCCTCGGGTAATTGTTCGCGCTTCACAAATACTGGACATTTACATTTCGCTCAGTCACTCATGCTCATTTATTCGGTCTCAGAGAGTTTACACAGAAGAAACAGTCAGGCGTGTTACAATAGGAATTTATTGCACAGTTGTTCTTCTACTGTAAAATAGATGTGCTGCAACAACCGTTAGACAGTAGCAGATATATATGGTTAGCAGTATAGTGAAAATAAAAGGATAGTACAGTTCTACCATCTTGCAATACTCATGGATATATACATGAATATAAAATGCTTGATAAAATGCACGTACTCCTACGATGCCTATCTAGATGTACCTAAGTGTACCTAGCATGTGAGTAGGTGTGAAGCCAAGAATCCCTCTAGGATTTGGTTGAACCCCATTACCTGGAGAGAGAGTGTGTGGGACCCCGTCCTGGTCTCGAGTTGGACACCCCGCAAGGGATGTGTTAGACTACTGTCAGCTGGAGCATCTGCATGCAGGAGCCTCAGTGTCTCTGGTCAGTGTTCGGCCTGGAAGTCTTGGTTCCCTCTACCAACTCTAGCAAGATGTGCTGTATTTATACAAAAAGTATCTAGGGTTTCTTTGTCCCTTGTTCCTTGTATTAGCCATTGTTGGATTTGAGGATGACGTATGGGATGAACCGTGTACATAGATATTATGCAGGTGGTGTAACCCCTGCCTGGTTTCCAAGAACCCTCATGAATATTCATTCATACTGTATGAGTCCATTGATGGAGTTATAGGACGCTATTGTTCAGTGAAAACCCTCCTTCTGCGCCCAGGACTAGAACTAGATAAAGGTTCAATCCTAAAGGCTCGTTACTGTGTAATGTAAGGGAGATAATGTAGGTGAAGGTATATGATATTACCCAGGCCTATATTAGGGTACCTATATGAAACATAACAATAGAAACTAAAACATTAACTACAATTGCCCCCTTAATTCACCACTGGACCCATGATGTCTACTCCAATGGTCTCCCATGCCATTTTTGGACACTCCACAGGAACCATGGGTGGTCTCAATATTACTTTGGATTTGTCTGCACACTTGCATCTAGCCAATTCTCTCATTACATGCTCCACCTCTCCATTCATCCCTGGCCACCAATATTTTTCCTTGACTATCTTCTTGCTCTTAACAATGCCCAAGTGACATTCATGGCACAATTCTACAATTTTACCCCTTACATTTTGGGGCGGAACAATTTTGTCTCCTCTCAGTAATTTATCATTCCACACAGATAGTTCTTCCTGCACCTCCCAAAATTTGTAACAATCCTCCTCCGAAATCTTCCTCAATTTCCAACCTCCGATGACGTAACTCTTTACCCTTTGCAACGTGACATCACTGTTCATCACATATTCCCATTCCCCTGTAGTTAGGGCACTTTTTTCCTCCACATCCATCCAATCCACTTTTAACTCCTTCCAACCACTTTCCTTAATTCACACAACAGCAAATGAAGCTACTAAGAGAGTCTGCCAGCTTGTTCTTTATGCCAGGTACATATTGTACTTTGTGGTTGTAATCCATCAATCTTATAGACAACCTGGCAATCCCAGGTGTGGTGGTTAATAGCCCCTCTGTAGTTAGCAAGTTAGTTAGTGGTTTAAGATCAAATCTCAGCAGTAACTTCAGGCCCCATACAAAATTCCTAAAATGTTCTAACCGCCACACCACAGGCCAATGCTTCTCTTTCAACCACCGAATATCGCTCTTCAGCAGGGGAAAGTTTACGAGAAGCAAAGGTGACAGTTGTTCTTTGTCCTCCTCATCTTTTTGAGACATCATAGCTCCAATTCAGCAGCAGCTCCTCAGTAAAGGTGGAGGAGCATCGCCCCACTGCTCTATGAGCAGTGCAAAAAGGAAAAATAAAATGATAATAACACAATGTTATTATTATTTTATTTTTCAGTACTGAGCCAGTTTAGGGTGTGGCGGGGCTAGGCTGTCATCATGCAGGGAGGAGGAGTGGTGGGCACCATAAGTGCACATGACGGGTTGGTCGGTCATTTTAGGAAGGCCAAACCAACATGCACACTTAGCATTTCTCCTGAGTGGCAAACCAGACCACTCAGACCAATCACGGCGCTGCTGTCATGCCGGTAATACTATTACCAGCAGGACAGCAGCGTCCTGATTGGCTTAGGGAGTCTGGGAGCCTGTGTGCTGCCATGAGTCAGGCACAGAAGAGGACGGAGGAGAGGCAGCGGCCGGCAGGTAAGTGATATTTTATTTTTTCTCCCTCGATACCCCCCGCTGCCTCACCACTTCTGTTCACTAGCAGCCACCACTGCTCCAATTCCTTTAGAGCCTGCATCCATCGTAATGATACAAGTGATATTTGGGTCAAATCCATGCAAAGGGTTTGCTTTACACAATTCTTCCTTATTAGATTAAAATTCCTCCTGTAACCTTCCTGTCCAATTGAATTTGACTCTATTTTTTAAAAGTTGTCTCATTCCATATATTTTCTCTGAAAAACTGCTCACAAAATTTGTGTAAAATTCTATTAAGCCCAGGAAGGACCTCAGCTCTTCATTGTTCACTGGCACAGAGGCTTCCTGAATTGCCTTCAAAAGATCCTTTTAGGTTTCATGCCATCTTTGCTCACCTCGTGACCCAGATAATTCAGTGTTTGCACCTTGAATTTGAACTTATGAAACTCTGCAGACAGCCCATTCTTTTGGAACGTAGAAAGCACTTTCTTCAGGCGGATATCATGTTGGACTTTATCTCTCCCCATCACAAGAATATCGTCTTTGAAGAATAATAGTCCCACATCACCTTTGAAAAGCTCATACATAAGTTTCTGGAATACCGTGGCCAACAAAGCTAAGCCAAACGGCATCCTTACAAACCTATAGCACTCAGAAGGTGTCAAGAACGTAGTCAGACTTTTACGCTCCTGGTGTAAACTAATTTGATGATATGCTGATGATAAGTCAACTGTGGAAAACCATCTCATTCCCCTTGTCATGGCCAACATCTCATTTATTTTGGTCAGGGGAAACCTTTCAACTACAATATTCTCATTGAGGTGTCTCAGGTCCACACATAAACAGATTTCCCATTGGGATTCCTCGCCACCACAATGGGAGCAATCCACTCTGATGCCTCTACTCTTTCAATTATGCCAGCAGTTAATAGCCTTTCCACTACTGCGTTCCTCAATTTGTGTAGTTTCAGTTTGGCATCTTTTTCAAGTACTATCTTGTGGGAGAGTCTCTTCAATGGTCCCACCTTCCCCGAAAATAGCTCTGGAAACTCCTTCCTCAAGCTACTACTCACCTCTTCTCCATTCCCCATCACTAATACCTGCTCCTTACTATTGAGATCTAAGATGATGTCTAGAGCTCTCTGATCTATCCACTCTAAGACTGAAGGACCTTCTTTAGCAACGTACTACTTTCCTAACACCTTCTTGTTCTTCAGCTCAAAACTCACTACTTTGTATCCAATCATCAGTATTGGTTCACCCATGAAACTCTCAGGGGTAATATCAGCTTTGAGAAGATGTGGACCAAATACTTTTTCAAATGTGTTCCCCTTATCCACTATGGTGTAGGGGGGATCCTGAATCTGCAAATGTAAGGATTTGAACCCCCTCAACTTGATCTCACACACAGATTTGTTTCTACATGTCTTCGTAAAGCTACTTACAACATCAGAAGAATTCAATCCTTTCCCATCCATATTCAACACACAATCTCTTCGGTAGCTTTCTGCTTCATCTTCAGTCGTGTGTTCAGATTCAGAACTACTGTTATCACCAACAATCCTCATCTTCCCATCCTTAGTCTTTCTTCTGCACACCTTAGCAAAGTGTCCTCTAATCCCACAAAAGGAAAATTTCTGATTAACCGCTGGACACAGTTTGCTATATGCTAGGTGTTCAACACTACCACCTCTAAAACACTTTTTTATTGGATTGTCATTTTCAGATTGATACTATCCTGTCTGTTCTTTAGTAGTGCTTTCCTTGTTTGACCATTTATTTTCTTTGCTCTGTACACTTTCCTTTTTGCTCAAAACCACTGTCAACGCACACCATCTCCTCCTCAAAACCACAAAGAAAAAGGCCCTCCAAAGACAGAATCAACTCCAACGCACACAGCAAAGAATTCTTTGCCATCGTCAAGGAGTTTGCCAGGCCCAACAGCGAGACCACAGACGTCTCACCCTCCCAAGACCTCTGCAATAAACTCAGCACATTCTTCCACCATAAGTTCAGGTAAATCTTCAACAGCTTTGTCACCCAAGACCCTGCCACAACACCCGTCACCAACGCACGCAACCATGCTGCACCCCAACAGATCCTGCTCAACTGGACTCCACTCACCACAGATGACACACTCAAGACCATGAAGATCATCCACTCCGGAGCCCTATCAGACCCTTTTACTTACCACTTCTCCAAAGAGCAGCCACCTCCATCTCCCCAGAGCTTTGCTGCACCATCAACTGCTCCATCGAAACCGCCACCTTCCCCAATGACTGGAAACATGCCAAGATCAACCCCTGCTGAAGAAGCCATCCGCCGACCCGACAGATCTCAAGAACTTCAGACCCATCTCCCTCCTCACCTTTCCAGCCAAAGTCATTGAGTAGGCCATCAACATCCAACTCTCCGAGTTCATCGAAGAGAACTACGCCCTGGACATTTCTCAATCCGGCTTCTGAAGTAACCACAGCACCGAGACCGCACTCCTCGCTGCCACCGACGACATCCACTCCCTCCTCGACCAGGGTGAAACCACAGCCCTCATCCTACTGGACCTCTCGGCCGTATTCAATACTGCCTCCCACCGCACCCTAATCACCAGACTCCATGACGCCGACATCCGTGACAAGGCCCTGGACTGGATCCACTCCTTCCTTACCGGCCGAACACAGTGAGTCAGACTACCTCCGCTCCTCTCAGAACCTATAGAGATCAGCTGCGGAGTGCCCCAGGGCTCCTCCCTGAGCCCGACCCTCTTCAACGTCTACATGGCCCCCTTTGTGGCCATCATCAGAAACCACGGACTCAACATTGTCTCCTACTCTGATGAGACCCAGCTGATCCTCTCCCTCACCAACGAACCCACAACTGCCAGACCAACTTTCACAGAGGGATGAAGGCTGTGACCACCTTTATGAAAGATAGCTGCCTCAAGCTCGACTCAGACAAGACTTAAGTACTCATCCTGGGGCCCGCCCCCTTAGCCTGGGATGACTTATGGTGGCCCGCCGCACTGGGAACCCCTCCCAACCTCACGGACCATGCATGTAACCTTGGCATTATACTGGACTCCTCGCTCACAATGAACCACCAGATCAACGCTGTATCCTCTTCCTGCTTCCACACGCTCCGCCTGCTTCAAACGACATTCAGATGGATCCTCACAGAATCCAGAAAGACGGTCAGCCACACACTCATCACCAGCAGACTTGACTAAGGCAACGCACTCTACGCCCGCGTCACCCAGAAACAACTCAGGAATCTACAGAACATTCAAAACGCCGCAGCTAGACTGGTCCTCGACATCCACCGCCGCAGCCACATCACACAACACCTCTAACAACTCCACTGGCTCCCAGTCAACAAGAGAATCACCTTCAAGCTCCTTACACATGCCTACAAAGCTCTCCACAATGCAGGACCAGCATATCTGAATCACCGCCTCTCATTCCACGTACTCGCCAGACACCTTTGCTCCGCCCAACTTGCCCTAGCCACCGTCCCACGGATTCACAAGACCAGAACCGAAGGAAGTTCCTTCTCCTCCCTCGCTGCCAAGACCTGGAACACCCTGCCCCTCCAACTCAGGCAATCCCTGCAGCTGACCCAATTCAGGAAGGATCTCAAGACCTGGATCTTCGACTGAACCTCCACGCCCAGACGGATCAGCAGCCCCCTCAGCGCCTTGAGACCCTCACAGGTGAGTGGTCGCGCTATACAAACTCCTGATTGATTGATTGACTGAATTCACTAGAACCCTTAGATGTTGAATTATCCAACAACACTTTTGTACATCTATTAGACACTTCTGCTTTCTTTGCTAGCATAATTACTTCACTTAGTGTAGAATCACCATGTGCCCAAAACCTTTCTTGAACATGCTCATTATTAATATGCATTATTATCTTGTCCCTTACGAGTTCGTCATGTATAGAACCAAATCTACAATTAATTCCTAACTGCTTTAATGCCGAAACATAGTCTTCAACAGATTCTGATTTTGCTTGTCTCCTTTAAAAAACCTTAAACCTGCCTATGGCAACACATACCACCGGCGAATAATAACTATCTAAATAAAATAACACATTTATAAAAATGTCTCCTTCATGAGGAAGTCTAGATTTTCTATGCTGTTATACACCTTTGAGCCTTGTGGATCCAGTTAATGCAGTAGAATTTTCTTTTTTTTCTTTAGAGTCTACTCCTTGTCCTTTATAGTGTCTATGTAATTTGGAAAGTATTCCTTCCATTCTTCTCATTTTAATGATGGTTCTGCCAGTACTGCTAAGAACGGTTGTGGAGGTGTTAGTGTAAATTTTTGCAACACGCACATCTTGTAACACTAACACGAGTTTTTACTGTCTCTGATGTGCATCCCAATAAAATGTACAACACATATACTAAAAAATGTTTACAAAAAATCGACAATCTCACACAATATTAGTGCAGATTAATCTTGCCTCCGTACCAGTTTTAATGGTAATCGCACTGTTTCCTGCTTTAATTTGCGTGATCAGTGCTGGTGAAGAATCAAAATGGCTGCTCCCTAAGGTCACACAGTGTGACCTCATTACACACGTCAATATGCATTTTGTGACAGTGCTGCCACACGCACTAGTATGCTGCTAAGGGATCCAAAATGGCCACTTCCTGAGGTTACGTACAGTGACCCTGCTGCACGTAACTATGCACTGCATCACAATGCTGCACCTGCACATGCACTAGTCCCTTGCTAAGGCTGAATGTGGACAGGGGGTGCGAGTACAGGAGCACGGCTCATGCTCAAAACTCAGGCTCGTGCCAAGTGGCAATGGCTCACAAACCAGCACACTCACTGCATGGCAATAAAAATCAAATTGATGCCACTTCCATCATTCCGCCAGCTGTGTGATCGCCACTCTCCTTGTGGTTTCTGCACATCTCAGCTTTTACATGCACCCACGTAGCAGCAGTTTTCGCTGATGCAGCAGTCAGGGATTGCGGTGGCTGGCAGCTCACTCTTTGCAGTGCCCATGTAGGTTCTTAAGGCAGAATCTCCACATCTCCTCTGTTGTAAAGACATACACTCCAGGTCGATGTATTTTGGTTAGTGATCCTTTTATTCAGCTCCACACTGGAGTCTCCTGAAGCACAGCCACTCTACAAAAGATCCAGAGTCAACTGACTCTATTCTTAACATATTCAAACCCAACATTGTACTTCAGCATTGTTAACCTAACACTTAGATTCTTAACTTGGGCATCAGTTAAGAATCTAATAACACAACATCGGCCACCTTATCTTCAGAGCACCATCATATTAATGATTCCCAGGGGTCACTAGAGAGCCACAAGCATATATGGTTACTCTTTGAGGAGCTTTGTGGCTTGGCCGATCCCGCATCAATGTCCTGCCACTATTCCTAAATCAAAGAGCTCAGTAAATTATAGGCATAGTGATTGATAAGGTGATGTGTCTAGCCTTGGGATGGCTTTCTATAGCGTAATGTGGTGAACAGCTATTGAGGGCTGACCCCCAATACCGTGATTTACTTGACATCACTGCTGCTTTCGGTTGTATCCTCACTTAGGGTCAGTGTTGGTACTGGGCAGCTCCCTCTTATGATGATATGTATGTATTGTTAGGCCATGCATTCCCTGCGGCCCTGGGGATGGGGCCCAATCCTTTAAGGGGCACCCAACCCTTTAGAGGGAACCTATTCAGGCCAAAGTCAATAAATATATGTGAGCTATAGGAGACACAGGCCTCTCATCATATTTCACAAGGGGGCCCCATAATTTTGCGTTACACCACTGGTGCAGCACAAAACTGCCCACTCTTTACACGTCACTAAAACCTAAATGCAAATGATGCCTGACACACAAAATGAATGTGCATTCTGCATGAGTCCTATATGTCATAATGATTCAATCACATGTTGTGTTTGACACTGCAGTTACAGGAGAATCTTTACTGCAGAGTTTACAATTCTCATATAGAATAATACTAATGGTGAAAGAAATACTTTTGAACGTTTAACCTAGGAACCGTTTTTACTAAATAAGAGATGCATTTAATAAAATAATCTAGGAGTAAGCATTTTATGTTGATAAGTAAAGTGACTGACTTGTGATGTTGTGCAGTTCCTATATTACCTATACAGGATCTGCGCGTTTGGATAACATAAACTGTGGGATTGGTGGCAGACTGATTCCGAGCACCCCCACCGGATGCGTTAGCCTGTCTGTATCAGCTAGCTCACAGTGCCACTATAATCTCCTCTTACCAAGGAGAGAATAGATTCTGGCAACCTCAGAACATGACAACCCTGATCCCTCAGAATCGTGGAAACAATATACTACCTTTCGCTCAGTCACTCGTGCTCACTTAGTTTGTCTCAGAGAGATGCACAGAATAAACAGGTTGGGCGTTTTCAATAAGTATTTATTGAACAGTTGTTATTCTAGTGTAGAATAGATGAGCTGCAACAACCATTAGACAGTAGCAGAGATATATGATTAGCAGTACTACGAAAGTAAAGGGATGGTATAGTTCTACCATCTTGCAGAAATCATGAATATATACAAGTACATAAAACACATGATAAAAAGTGCGTACTCCTACAATGCTTTCCTAACTAGATGTACCTTGCTGTGTTACTGTGTCGACCTAAAGGATGATGTTGGGCCTGAACTTTATACAGAGATATTATACAGGAGATGTTCGTCCTGCTGTTAGTCCTGCTGTGCTTCCAAGAAGCCTCATGCATAATGTATGAGATTCGAACTAGGGGGAAACCCGCGTTCTGAATGCAGTGTTGTATCTAGGTAAAAGGTCAGTCCCTAAGAACCGTTATGTACGTAATGTAAGGAAGAATATAGGTGAAAGGTTGCAATGTTACCTGCGCCTATATAGGGTACCTATATGGAATATAACACCCACTCCTCTTCCGACTGGACGACATATGTAACTTATCACCGTACTACTAGCCGAACTAGATATTGGTACGCACAAAGTTTAAAAACATCTGTTTAGTTAAAAGTGTGTAAAACTTCTAAAAAATCTCTAAAAAACTCAAAACTTTCTAAAAACTAATTTTTGCAATCCATAGCTCTAAAGTGTCCTTAGTTATAGTCCGAAGCACTATACGCATTAGAAAGCCCTGTATGCCCAATAAGGGAAAGGAATGTCAATTTTTGTTTTGAGATCCGAATGTGAGCTTTGTTTTAAAAAAGGGCAAATTTCTTCCAGCACACAACGAGCCAAATGAGTCAAATGTTTATGTGTCCTGGCTGGTAGACGCAACATTTTCGTTGCTTGCTTCTGCAGTAGACGGCCCCTGTAGCACCTCGCAGAGTACGTCAATTGAGCACAGATGATGTTCCACACTGTCCGCAGCCGGTGCTGGGGCAGACTGTGCGCAGTCCAAAGCCTGGGTGTCAGAGGAGGAGCCGGTGTCCATACCAACAGGTGCTGTTACTACCTGTGGGGGCTCAAGGAATGCCGCCATCAACATTGGAATACGCTGAGGACACTGCAGAACATGGGCCGTTATCAGGTCCAGTAAAGCATTCACGTCCGGTCGCGCACATGATGGGAGTGTCAAACAAAGGTCTAACAGGCATTCTTCTCCGCAAAACAGGCATCGGAGGACAGGTAAGATGCAGTCCATCCGGACCGGTCGAAATGACAAGAACCAATATTCGCTTAGTTCTCTTAGGCGAGGCGTGCCTAGAAGTTGTACCATGTGGTCACGGTATTTATGTACCAGGAGTGCTCTTTCCATCTCCTTGGTGACTGGGACGTCCATTGCGTAGAAAATATAAAACAATCAGGATACCTGCTACTAGAAACAGGATGAGCGAAAGTCCTCCAAAGGCGCTTCCGAATACGGAGTGTATGAAGTTTTGTATAACTCCAAGTACCATCTGAAAGGTGCTCAGAAGTCCAGAACCTATGGTCTTAAATAGGTGGACAATGCCTGTCGTATCAGACATGTTAAAGATACGATTTACCATTTCTGTGAAATGGAAACAGCAGTTTGTATGAATAAGCGCCTGTATCTCTGCCGAAGACCTTGCGATCTGGAGATCAAAAGTCTCTCGAGCGGAGGTTAAGGGCACAGACTTCTGTAGAAGCATGGCTTTCATTCTGCTATCAAACCGTATTAAGGAAACATTCAGTGAAGGCCATAACGGCGCCTCCCTGACTGTATGTGTCGGTGGAAACAATACTTGCATACAACAAGTAACCCTGGAGCTCACGGTTACCAGATATGCGATGCCCAGGAGCATTCCGCAGCAGCCTTGACTATTCAGCATCAAGTAACTCCCATTTGAAAGTAGCCTGAATGCTGGATTAATCACTGCAGCTGGGGTACCCCTTAAATGGCAGGACAGGTTTGCCACAGAACCATTACAAGCCCCGTGCAGCATTATATCCTGGCATATGAGTGATCCACTTAAAGCGTTCTCACAGTTTGTACCGCTTAGAAACACTTCTCGATCCCCACTCCGGCATCGAAATCTGTATGGTAATACCCATGATTCCTTAATGTATTCCTTACCCATTTCTTCATATCTGCCTGCCTTCGTTCAAGGCAATACTGAAACTGAAAAGTAGTGACCGGTAGAGTTATGTGGCCATGGATTAGCCATTCTGTGGACGGTGATTCTGCCACTGTGAATGCTAATCTATCCAGTTTTTCGTTATGCAGCATTGTATATTTTGCTCCTCTTTGTGCCATTTCTATCTGTTTATCCGTTAGATTGTATTCAGAAAACAGGGACGTACTGTTGATATAACGCCAAGGCACATAGCCTGCACGCAAAGATTGCAGCGTACAGCTTAATAACATAATAGAACGTAATTGAGATTGCCCGTGTTGTAATATGGCCAAATCTTGTTCTAGTATGTCTATCGCAGAAGATACAATGTTGCCTAAGGAATATATCCTGGAGGTCAATGTAGTTAACCCATTGTCTACCACTGCTAGAGATTTTTCTAGATTTATACGGTCTATTTCACGTAACCTCTCCGCGGCCTCTTGTTGTGATATTTCCCATATTTCATTGTAGACAGCATAATAGAAGCGTTTCTGACGTGGCTTCCTGGGACCTAGTAAAAAATCCCTGCGATCCACATCCTGTGACAGTAAGGATAAGTGTTGTTTCACCTGTGTGAGTGTTGAGGTTTTTAGCCAATCAAGGCACAACTTCCCAACACTGTAGGATGTCACTACCCCTGGATGTTCTTTCTGTACATAACGTGGATCTGGCCTATGGATAGCGAATCCTTCGGTTTTACCCATGAATCTTGCTTGACAGATATTAGTGTCTGTGGGCCAAATCAACCATTTCTTCCAATCGGGGTCTGATCTGTTGTATTGTATAATGTCATTCCACGTAATCTCTTTCTGTGATGTTATGTTACCCTTGGTGTGTGATGGAGTTGGCAGCCGAGGTGTGTTCAAGGCTTTGTTTTTGGCTAGTCCAAGGCAAGACGTCTGTTGCACTGTCTCGTTCAAAAACATGATTTGTTGAGGGGTAAGGGATGCTCTAAATAAAGCTTCTGTTCCCTGAACTTGCCATTCTCTAGTACCCCAGACTGATTTTAAGTCTATGGTGTCTTTCCATAGGTCGAAACCTTGTTCAGACAACTGGGCAATAAAGGAAGCAGAGTAAATCTGTTTGGTGTTTGTTAACATATTTTTCTGTGCTGATGTTGGTGCAACTTTATAATAATATGATGCTAGGTCAGACATATTAAACCCTGAAAAATATGGAAACTTTTGTGTAAATGTTTTTGAACTGCCTTTCGGCGGTGTTGGACAATGTTCTCACTGGTGGTAAGTGAACACATTTCTAGGATTAGCAGGTTTATGAAAAAAGTGATGACCATAGTGTTGATAACAATACATTGTTTGGAAATCTGATGTGCTTTCCAATGTTTCACTATTAGAAAATGCACCAGATTTTTCCAAATCAGACAACATGTTATTTACAGTCTCAAAATCCCAATCATCGGAAAATGTACTTGAGGTAATGATATCACTCAACGATATATTAAATAAATGAGGAATTCTTAAAAGTCCAGTCAGACCAAATATATCGAAATCAACCTTGTCTCATTCTATACCATCGGGTATAGGAACTGCTGTAATGTTCACTGATGACAAGTCTCTTTGTTCTCGATGAGTTGATTGGTGTGGTTTTAAAATTAAGTTCACCTTTTGGGCTGCAGAGCTTTGTCAAAGATATTTTCCATTAACAAGCATGCTAAAAACTATTACTAAGCCTAGCCAGAAAAGAAAGAAAAGTATCCCTATGATTACCCATAGTTCTACCCAAGGTGACACCAGGCAAGTCTTTTTAAGAAAGTTCAGAAAGTCTTTAACTTGCTGCTTGCGTGATTTTTGTGCTGACATCGTTTCCGGTTCACTTGGATCCAAAGAAAACGTATCAAAGTTTATGAAGTAGCCAGAGCAGTTCGATCAATTGTTGGTATTGCATCAGGATTTGTTAAAATCATAGTTTGCTCTTGTTGAGGCATGTTGATGTAGACATCTGTATTTGGTCGAATTGAAATTTGTCTTTCCGTTTGGTTCTGAATTTGAACTTCAGGTTCAAGGGGAACGAGTTCCATAGCAGTATTGCATTGTCCATCATTCCGTGCAGGGGACTCTTCAAACGTGATGAATCTTTCCATTTGAACTTCTTGAATTGTAGCGAGAGGAGGGCGTCTGTTACTTTGCAGTCCACGTGGCCTACTACTCAGTATTGGCCACATAGTGTGGTTTGATTAGGTCGATTGAGACTAATCTTTTCTCCTTTTTTCCGGCAAGGGGCGGTAGAAGTACAGTTCTTGTTCCTTCAACTGCTAGGACCTGTACAGGCTTTCTGTATGATGGCCCAAATTCTTTCTTGTCCGCTATTTTCTCTCTGACCAGATACCCGACTTTTGGGATCCAGACAGGTCTTGCCGTGACTGATTTGACTTCCCCAGTGGCGGTCTGCTTCATATGGACATTACTTTGTTGTGTCCTGGGATCATTTAGATCCTGTAAAACAGCCAAACGATCATGGATGTCAAAAGGCTTTTCATCCGCCACTGTGCCTTCACAATCAAGATCAGGTACCCACATTCTTGTCCCAAATAGGACCTCATATGGAGTGACCCCCCTAGAAAACGTCTTGGCATATTGTTCAATGCTCGCTGTACTCCATACAGATGCTTCAACAAACTCTCACCCATGCCTAATACTCTCGCTGTTAAAGACTGCTTTAAGTCTCGGTTTTTTCTCTCCACAACTGAATTTCCCTCAGGATGGTACGGAGAGGAGTACCACAATGCTACACCCAATCCTCGCATGGCCTCCTTGTAAGCCCGAGAGCTAAACGCAGGGCCATGGTCAGAATGTACTGTGCCAATTGCGTATGTCCCTAAAAGACTCGCAAATCTTTTATAACAGTTCGAGCGTCAGCCGAGCGTTGGGGTCACACCCATAGGAATCTTGAGCAGGAATCCACTGCAACCATGATATACCTGTAAGCCCCATCTCTTTGTAAGGGGCCGCAGTGGTCCATGTAAACACACACTAGTGGTTTATCAGATATTAACAAAGGTGTCTGTGCTGGACGTGTTACGGTGGAACCTTTCATCTGCTGGCAGATGCCGCATTTCAAGACATAGTCCTTAGTCTGCTTAGTTAACCCAGGGCACCAATAGCGTTGTTTCAATATAGAAACAGTCGCCGTAACTCCTGCATGGGCAGAACCTATCCCTTCGTGTGCTGCTAGAATTAAACCTAACCTACGATCCATGTTTGGAATTACTCTATCCCCCACTCCAGGAATCTGAGCAAATGGAATGTTATTGTCATCTAACTTGTAGGGGTACTTGAGTGGAAACCTTTTCGGTACTGCTCCGCTGTTTTTGCGACAAGCATTGATAGCTACCATAATCTCACCGTCTATTCTCGTTTTAGAACGAGTGATTGCAGCTACGGAAGCTTTGCGGCTTCATCAGCCAATGAATTCCCTTCAACGTGAAAGCCATCACACTGATGACTCAGTGTATGTATCACGTGAGCTCTCTGTAGTTCGGTTTTCAACTCCACTACCTGTTTCCATAGCATTTTATGCTTAATTGTGCCACCTTTTGCATCTTTGAACCCGTTTTGAACCCAGTACTGCAAATATTCATTATATGACTGCACACAGTAAAAGGAATTGCACACGATTAGTGTGGGGAATTCTCATTCCGTATTTACCAGTGCCAGTATCAAGGCTTTCAACTCTGCCAGCTGTGCCATGCAGTCTCCTAGAGATTGCGTTTTTGTGCAACTTGGGTGGAACTTTCCATCCTGCATGCGACCTTTAGCGATTGTGCATGCCGCGCTGTATTGTTGCTTACTTCCTATGGCCGGTTGAGCTGATCTGTCAGTGTAAATTATATATTCATACTAATCTAGAGGCATTATTTTGTTTGGTAGAGGATATTCTTGTTCGTATTGCAGAAATGCTTGTGTCTTTAAATTTGGGTCGTATGCTTGGGAATATGGTCTGAGAAAGCTGGTAAAATTACTGTTTCTCCTTTAGGGCAATCCATGACGAATGCTTTCGACCAATCTTGTTCAGCTAACAAAATATCGTAGCCAAACGACAAGTTCTCCCAAAAGAGACCTTTAACTGTCCTATATGTGTCCCCCTCCATTTGGAGTGTTATTTCATATAACTTATGTGGGACACTTACCCTAGTATCAGGTGTTTCCACTGTGATATAATCATTCAAGTCCGCTGTCACCAGAAATTCCATCAGGTTCTGGTGAGCTATTGTTACTTCTGCCGCACTGTCTAGCATCGTCAGAGCCCATTCCCCGTTCAGTAGTCGAGTCCTCAGAATTCTTGGCATGTCTGATATTTAGACCTGCAACCTTCTTCTTTTTGAACTGTGGCTTTTGCTTTGGTTTCTCTTCTTTTTTAGAAGTGTAATCTTGAGCGTGTTGCTTGTCTCTGGACTTTGTACGCTCTTCTTGTCTGTCTGACCGTCCTTCCCTCTCTGAGTTTTTCGATGAACCCTGAAAGGAACGAGAGGAACGTGTATCAGTACCCTGATACCTGTCAGGTTTCCTAATATTATCCCTATTCCTAAGGTTATACCTCTTTTCAGAGGGCTCCTGTGGAGGAGATCTACCTCTGGATTGAGATCTGTTTCCTTTAAAGTTTTGTTGTTTTTTATTGTCCCACTTCTTCTTTGTTGAAGCAGGTGTCTGCTTAGTAGTGTCCTTTTCAGGACTGCCCATCAGTTGTGGTTTTAAAGCTTTCCCACCCAAACTGTCTCTGCCTAATTCTGCATAAGCAGTTTCAATTATTCTCGGTAGTTCGTGTTGTTGTTCTAAAGGACTGAACTCTCTTAGGCGTTGGCGGATAGCCACTGAAGCTGCTTCCCCTTTAATATTAGCTAATATTATGGCATAGTTACCTAGTAACTTCATCCCTAAGTTCAGAGCAGGCTCTGCTCCGTACTCATTTTGTATTTGTCTCAATACATCTGGTACTACTGCTAATGACGGGATACCATGAGTTCTGGTATAAATGGCAGCAAAGACTGTACCCCAAGTGGTACAATCATCTATTTGTGGGGTTATCCCCATGGGCAAGCAGATTGTTAGCATTCTGTGTTTTTCATACGGGGAAGTATTCGGGAATACTGCCTCTAGCTGTGTTATATTCTGAGCCACCCAGAATGGCATTTGTTCACTTTTTGTGGGCATTTTACCCATCACTGCATGCAATGTTTGTGGTGTGATTTTAGTTGCTGTACTCTGAGCTTGAGTTCCATTTGTTGCAACTATTGCTGGTTGGACTGTAAGTGTCCTCATGACGAATCACGTCAAGTTTCTGTAAATTTTTATTAATTCTTTGTGTTGTGTGAGTAAGTCTCCTGGTGGCATTGTTTCAATGTCAGGATGTGGTGTGTAGGCCGCTAATATAGGCCATGTGGCCCCTTCTCTTCTGAGCAGGCCGAGTCTCACTCTTCTTCTTATATGGGGTAGGGCGCCTTTAAACCAGTATAAGTGTTCCTGGTATGTGAGCGGAACATCAATGTCCTCAAACGGACAATATTCCGCTGGTGCATCTCCTTCTGTGTAGGAGTGAAATGTTTTTGTTCTTGCATTTGCTGCTGGGAATGTAATCCACAAATAAAATACCTCTGTTCTGTTTGATTCGTGAGCCTCAATCACGAATACCACAATACCACCCCTAGGTGTTAAACCATGCTCTAGCAGTCTCAGGGTAACCGTATTTCTAAAATTTGGTGCAATGTGTATTGCGTTTGCATCTTCCTCCTCGTCTGAGAGGGGCAGTGCTTGGTGCACTGGGTCTAAGACCTGGTGAGTCATTGTTCTTAAAACACTAAAATTGTTTTTCAAGGGAACCAAGATAAGGTGTTATGCACAATTTTAGGAACACTGTGTCCTTCAAGCTTGATTAACCAACAGCCAATAAATAGGATTTTTTAGCCTACTCAGCTGTGGCGGAGTTTGTGCCCACCCACTCCAGACGTCTCTGGTGTTTTGTGAGTCGGGGTCTCTGAGAATAGCACGACTGAACTACTCAGATTCTACTGTTAAATAAGTACCCAACCAATGTTGGCGGCGCCATGTCGTGTAGTTCCTATATTACGTATACAGGATCTGCGCATTTGGATAACATAAACAGTGGGCTTGGTGTCAGACTGATTCCGAGCACCCCCTCCGGATGCGTCAGCATGTCTGTATTAGCTAGCTCACAGTGCCACTATAATCTCCTCTTACCAAGGAGAGAATGGATTCTGGCAACCTCAGAGCATGACAACCCTGATCCCTCAGAATCGTGGAAACAATATACTACCTTTCGCTCAGTCACTCGTGCTCACTTAGTTTGTCTCAGAGAGATACACTGAATAAACAGTTTGGGCGTTTTCAATAAGTATTTATTGAACAGTTGTTATTCTAGTGTAGAATAGATGAGCTGCAACAACCATTAGACAGTAGCAGAGATATATGATTAGCAGTACTACGAAAGTAAAGGGATGGTATAGTTCTACTATCTTGCAGAAATCATGAATATATACAAGTACATAAAACACATGATAAAAAGTGCCTTCCTAACTAGATGTACCTGAATGTACCTAAATGTACCTAACATCTGTGTAGGTGTAATGCCAAGAATCCCTCTAGGATCTAGTCAACCCCATTACCTGAGAATGAGAGAATATGGGACCCCGTCCTGGTCTTGAGTTGGACACCCCGCGAGGAATGTTAGACCACTGTGAGCTGGAGCGTCTGCATGCAGGAACCTCAGCGTCTCTGGTCAGTGTGTCAGCCGGGAAGTCTCGGTCTCCTCTCTCCTTCTAAGCAAGATGTGATGTATATATACTCATAAGTCTCCCCAGGGGTCCTACCTTGCTGTGTTACTGTGTCGGCCTAAAGAATGATGTCGAGCCTGAACTTTATACAGAGATATTATACAGGAGATGTTCGTCCTGCTGTTAGTCCTGCTGTGCTTCCAAGAAGCCTCATGCATAATGTGTGAGATTCGAACTAGGGGGAAACCCGCATTCTAAATGCAGTGTCGTATCTAGGTAAAAGGTCAGTCCCTAAGAACCGTTATGTATGTAATGTAGGGAAGAATATAGGTGAAAGGTTGCAATATTACCTGCGCCTATATAGGGTACCTATATGGAATATAACAGTGATAAGAAAACGTATATATGCTTCATTGCAACTAATGGAATCACAGTTTTAAGGTATACTACCATGCTAAGATGAAAATTAGTAATATGTAATTGTTTCAAAAACATCCTCTTTACATCACTGCTGAGAAATTACTCATAATTCCTAAATGTGTGCTATATTGTCTGTGTAACCGTTGGGGGTATCGTTGTTAGCTCTCAATGAGCCCTATACATGTAGGATCCCAAAATAGGATAAACAACAAAATGTATTCACTATTTGCATTAATGTAACATTATGTACTTTCAAATTAGATCTCATCTATACCTACTCATTTGCAGTTTGATTTCTTATTGCGTGATCTATACAATATGAACAAAAAGTGCTAAAGAAGTAATATATTCGTATATGTTAAAATGAGCACATGCATATTTATTTTGCATCATTCATTTATTGTCTTAAGTTAGCACTTTTTCAAGAGGCCTGTATTTCATTTCATAATGTCCTGTGCTCCCGTATTCTGCAGACTTACTTTTCTTGCAGGTGTTCTCATGCATTGCTAGCTTAGAATACATACATTTCTTGTAACAGCAATAGATCCATAGAGGTAATCAAAAGAAGTGCACCCGCACCATACTCAGTGACTGGAGTCTCATCTTAAAATAATAGTGAGACCATCAATTACTATTTATCTCAGTAGTATAATCTCACCACTACAGTACTAGAAGTCAAGTGTGTCATCATCAGGCCTCGCCTCCACCAGGAGGTAGAGTCTCTTATCTGAGAGACATGGTGGGATCTGTGCAAAAGGAGGTCATCTAAAACTGTTGCCGCCCCCAGAAACGATACCTTTAACTATGAAACTGGGATGGCCGCAAGGTGGAACGGGATGAGGACAAATTAACCGTCCTACACATCCAGTGGGTAATCATAGAGGTTGACATGTTTCAGTCAACTAGAGCCAATAGGGGTCGGATAATTTCTTCACGACCAAATACATGTCAGATCCCTAAGGTACCTGGTGACATAAGTCTTTGCAATGTAGGCTCTCAGCAACCAGAGCATTACAGAGTAGTGCAAAATCAAAATTATTCAAAGTTCCATGTGAGCAGCAAAATCAATAGCAAAATGGACAGCTTCCCTAGTAGCATGAGAAAGAATCTGGCTCGCCCCCAAAGTCAAGGGATTATAGGCACTATTTTGACATGTTAAGTCACTAAAGCTGCTAAATCATTGTGGTATGATCAAAAGTGTTACATTCTCAGCAAATCAGAGCACAGATTTATTAAATGCCAGATTGCCTTAGCACCTAAGCACTACCCCACTACATGAATATCGATTCTGCCCACTCTAAGCTCATGTCATCCGGAGATGGCAGTTACATTAACAATAGAAAACTATCATGAAAGAATAGAGCACAATGAGGTAGTGGGAGGTTTTTGAGAAAGATCCAGTATTGAGACCGAGCTAGGAAAATGGTATTAAGAACAGCAAGAACAGCGTCAATGGAAATAAACAAACATAACTCTGTTTGGCTGTGTGCTGCAGAAATAATGTGCAAAACAAAGAGAGAGGAAGGGAAAAATATCGGACACTCCTACTCCCCTCAGGCTAAATCAGATAAACAACAAAGGAGTGTGACACTAATACAAGAGGAGCACACAAATATCCTTCTTAAATATAGTGTTAACTAAACAGAATGAAACCACCTTAGGTTTTTCTGAAGGCCCTCACTCACCAACCTGGTTGGTGACATGCTTCATCATCGGGCCCCACCAGGAGTGGCCGAATGCCACCCTAGTGTGCTACGACGCCAGTGTTACTGCGGAGCTGGTTGAAAAATAGGTGAGAAGTGAAATAAATGAATTTAAAAAGTCCAAAATGTAACAAAAAATCTTTTATTTATTTGCCAATTAGACGTGATTAAAAACAAGTGTGAGATAAAGGACCAAATTAAAAGTCCATTTTTATCCCCAAAGTGTAGGTCAACATGTTTCTGCCTTTAAGTGACCGTTCGTCAGGCATTCGTCAGGACCAAAGGTGTGGTGAATCAACCCGGCGGTATGGGCGCACTAAGGCCCACCCTAACCAAGGATTGTTAGTGTAAAAAATCAAAACACTAAAAGATTCCCTCTATTTAAAGCGGAACCGAGTTTATTCTGCAAAAGATGCAAAACGGACAAACAAACAAATAGGAGACAAAAAACAACGAAAGATTATTTCAATATGCCCTAGATGGTTGTTATAACAAGAATAACATATAATGGTGCTCCTCGGGGTGCTAAGATAGCCATAGCTCGAACACAAGTGTCAAAGATTGTGATCTCGTGCACCTACTCAATTTACATGAGTGCCGTGGAAACATCAGAGGGCCATAGTCCCTCGTCACGCCAAATGGCGTGGATTATAAAAACCAAATGATGAGCATAAAACCATACAAATGCCCCATAAAAAATTATATTATTGACTACTACGTGTACTATACCTACATAATCCGATAGACATGGTGCTCGTAGGGCAAGAAAAGTAACGCTAGTTGATAAGTAACAATTCTTACAGTAGGTGCTAACACTCAATGCACCATAGGTCTCGGGAAAGGGGTGATGACGCATTGGCACAACCTAAGGAATGAGCAATAAGTAAAAACAAAGTTAAATGAGAATGCCTAATGGAAACCACAAACAACGGAGCGTACTCATCTTATGAAAAGTGTGACTCACGCCCTGTCCGCCAGGCACCCGTTTGGAACCTAGGAGAAGTCTCTCTAACCGGACCCCGAAGATCGTCCGTGACCCGAATGGACGTCATTAATAAAGCCCCGGAAGAAAAAGGGCTCAATACACAACGAGCGCGAAGCTCGGGGTGGGCGTGATTACTGCTGTAAGCTACACCAATCATCGGCATTCATGTTAGATCGCCCTGTAGAAAGGAACCAATCAACGAGAACGCTGTCATTAGAGAATGGTTGGCTGATAGCCAATCAGAAGGGATGGAGGAAAGTTATTCCTCACTACTCCAATCAGGAGGCGGATAGCATCTCAGAATGACTCGACTAGAACAGGCGTTGTCAAGGCAACGGACAACACGAAAGAATATATACTTGTAAAATGTAAACATCACCCGGCAACACGATCTCATTAGAATCAATAACATAATTAAAATTATTACTCAGCAACGGAGCAACAACCATGGGTTCATACAGTCAATGGACCACTCGAAGAAGACTCAATCATAAAAATTAAATATTACAAAGAGTCTCAAAAATGTTAATTAGTATGCCAAACAGGAAGATGATGTAAGAAGAGTGCCACAATTCTCCAAACCGGAGAGGCACGAAGCCCCCAAGTGACTAGTTAACATTCAAGGGGTCAAGGCTCATCATTTGGTTTTTATAATCCACGCCATTTGGCGTGACGAGGGACTATGGCCCTCTGATGTTTCACGGCACTCATGTAAATTGAGTAGGTGCACGAGATCACAATCTTTGACACTTGTGTTCGAGCTATGGCTATCTTAGCACCCCGAGGAGCACCATTATATGTTATTCTTGTTATAACAACCATCTAGGGCATATTGAAATAATCTTTCGTTGTTTTTTGTCTCCTATTTGTTTGTTTGTCCGTTTTGCATCTTTTGCAGAATAAACTCGGTTCCGCTTTAAATAGAGGGAATCTTTTAGTGTTTTGATTTTTTACACTAACAATCCTTGGTTAGGGTGGGCCTTAGTGCGCCCATACCGCCGGGTTGATTCACCACACCTTTGGTCCTGACGAATGCCTGACGAACGGTCACTTAAAGGCAGAAACATGTTGACCTACACTTTGGGGATAAAAATGGACTTTTAATTTGGTCCTTTATCTCACACTTGTTTTTAATCACGTCTAATTGGCAAATAAATAAAAGATTTTTTGTTACATTTTGGACTTTTTAAATTCACTTATTTCACTTCTCACCTATTTTTCAACCAGCTCCGCAGTAACACTGGCGTCGTAGCACACTAGGGTGGCATTCGGCCACTCCTGGTGGGGCCCGATGATGAAGCATGTCACCAACCAGGTTGGTGAGTGAGGGCCTTCAGAAAAACCTAAGGTGGTTTCATTCTGTTTAGTTAACACTATATTTAAGAAGGATATTTGTGTGCTCCTCTTGTATTAGTGTCACACTCCTTTGTTGTTTATCTGCAGAAATAATGAACAGTTAAATATGCAGGGGGAAGATATCCATTTTGAAAAAGATGGCAAGCGGGCCTAAATTGAGGCCTTGTTACCAAGAACTAAGGAAACACACTTCTACAATGTGTACATGCATAATCGCGAATAAATTGACATTCTTTTTGTTGTTACTGATGCACAAACCTATAATGCACGGAACTTTGACACTTACATAGCATAAACTACCTGGAAACAGAATCAACAATATGTTGTCCTCAAAGCTGTCAACCAAAAATACATCTTAATGTATCCTTGCAAGGTTATTTGCTGTTATCTTTACTCAAAAATGCTTGCCTACACCAACTGTACTGAGGCTGTCAGACAGCTCTCTAGCTGCACAGGATCACACTGGCCAATAGGACATTTATTTATTTATTTATTTATATATTTATATAGGGCACTACTACCCGAGGGAGTCTAGGCGCTTGCAGTTCCACACATATGCAACCGAGAGCAGTTAGCGAAGTTGTTATAGGGTATACAGCCAGGTTTTAAGTCCTTTCCTGAAGGAGAGTAGATCAGGGGAGTTTTTTAACTTTATAGGCATCTCATTCCACCATCTGGATGTGATACATGTGAAGCTTTTACCGCCCCATCTGAGAAGGCGGAACTTAGGTTCTTTCACGAGCTTCAAAGAAGCAGACCAAAGCGTGCGTGCTGGAATGTGCCATTGGAACCTATCTGTCAAATATATCGGACCAAGGTTATGCAAGACCTTAAAGGCGATACAGAGTGCCTTGAACGTAATTTGTTTCTCCACAGGCAGCCAGTGCAAGGTGTTAAGAGCCTGTCTAGCCGATGAAAATTTGGCTAGACCAAACAGTAACCGGGCTGCGGAGTTTTGGAATACCTGTAGTTTTGTAACCACTGATTTGTTTACTCCAACCAGTATCCCGTTACAGTAGTCGAGTTTAGATAGAACCAACACTCCTACCACTGTTTTCCATAAATCTAATGGGATAAATGGGAGAATTTTCCTCAGGATTTTCAAAGTGAACGAAATTGATGAAGAGAGCATCTTTGCATGATGTAAAAAAGATAAGGTGGTGTCAATGATGACTCCCAGATTTTTTGCCTTGGGGACAGGGGAGGGAGGCGTCCCCAACTCCAAGGGCCACCATTCTGAGGACCAGAACGATGTATCTCTGCCGAAGAGAAGAACCTCTGTTTTATTTCAGTTCAGCTTGAGGCAGTTTTCTGCCATCCAAACTCCTACACTTCTCATGCATTCCTTAAAGTTGTGAGCTGTGTCGTGAATTTTACTAGAGATGGAAACGATAATCTGGGTATCATCCGCATACGATACTAGGTCAAATCCATGGACTTTAATCAAGCGGGCCAGTGGTGTAACGTAGATATTAAACAAGGTGGGGCTCAGGGATGAGCCCTGTGGCACCCCACATGGAAGCCTGAAACACTGCGATTTAAAGCCTTCTATTTTGACAAACTGTTCTCGATCTGACAAAAAAGAACTGAGGAGTGCGAGGGCTGGGCCTACTATCCCTGTCTCTTGAAGCCGCTTTAAAAGGGTGCCGTGATCTACCGTATCAAAAGCGGCTGACAGGTCTAGTAATATCAATGCTGCCAAACATGAGCTGGTGATTAAGCGGGACTCCAAAGCTTTTTAGTAGCCTGAGGCATGTGAAGCCTAAAGGGTCAGCTCTAGTATGGTCTGCTGCAAGTGATAGTGCTTGTTACCTGGCAACAGAAAGAGGAGGGATGGACACTGAAGCAATGCCACCCACTACCGTCTATCGGAGGCCGTCTAACAAAATGACAATGAGTGAGAAAGAAATATAAGTGGCTCTCTAGGATGTTCTGGCCAGGAGATCAGACAGCATCTGGCAGTCTTTGTCTATGCCCCACATGTACCAAAGATATCTGGCTGCTCAATAGGAAAAATAGAGGATGCCAAAGTGCCAATAGTCTGTCCCCAGAGTCCAGGACAAGCAAGAGAGTACTGCTGCTCCATTAATCAAACTGCAGTCCACAGGGCAACAAAGGACCTTGAAATGAGCAGTTAGAGTGCCCAAGTTTCACAACATCTCATTGAATACCACAATACACTGGCACTGACCCAGGCCATTTTCAGAGATTGAAGGAGTCTCGATGGACCTCCCACCACCTGCTAAACCTTGCATGCACGTTAGTGAGCCTGAGGAGCCGCAGTGAATGGAGGATGCTGCAGTTTTCGATCAATCACAAGTAAGGCTACAATTTACATTTGGTATTCACACATGTGAAGGCTCTTCACCACACCCAACTCATCTTCTTTCTTTCAATGCCTCTTGTTAGCATTGTATTGTTGTTATTATTGTTATTATTTTTATTATTTTAAGAGCAATTTATTTTATATCTTGGTACTGACACCGCTCTAATACCAACATCCTCGTTCTTTTGTATCTGATGAACGTGACAAAAATGTCCAGGCTGGACAGTGATTGGTATGTGTCCCTTTCGTCCAGGCCTTTGGATGACATTCTTGAGGGAGTAGGTTACAACAGTAGAAAACCTAAAAAAAATGGTGCAGCACCAGGTTGTGGTTCATTTCATCACCTTTGTAGAGCTCTGATGTGAAAGCACTGAACAGTGTGCAATATGATACAAAAAGAAAAGGTGACAAAAGGAAACCACATCAGGATAATTATGAATTCAAATAAGTATCGGGTAGGTACTTATTAGCAGTACCTTAGCAAGGATGCCATGGAATCAGATGCAAGCAAGAAAATGGCCCCTTTCACTGTTGTAGGGGTAGTAAAATACAGCAATTGTCAGGGTTCTATGAGACCCTCAGAGCCACAGTGCCACTGGCAATAATTGCTACCCCCCAACTTGCTGAAATGAGGCAAAGGAGTGTAAAGAGAAAGCAAAGCAGACAGAGAGGAAGGTAATGCTTATGATTAAGGATTGAAAGAGACATTAAGCATAAGTGAGTAGAGGAAGGATGAGTGGGAAGCACCCAAACAGTACAGTGGGATTTTGTCTGGGTCTCCGGGAAATGTTGTAGCGTAATACATAGAAAACAAAAACGGCAAATGAGCATAATAGAAGTTGGCAGAGAGAAGAACGAGATGAAGAAATGTGAGCCTTTGTTAGGAAAATACTAATGAATAATTAAAGGTAGACTACAGGGGTGCATGGATTGGGCTTGGAATCCAAGAAAGAGGAAAGAGAGTTAATCTAGGAAAGAAAGCATACAGGTGGAGATGAGGGTCTTGGCAGCTGAAAAAAGTCAATATACACTGATAACACACAAAATAATTTTTAAGCTGGCGGGTGGTGAGAGTAGCTCAAGATGGTGGGAAAAAGTGGGAAGCATGGAAATAGGAAGAGAGAAAGTTAAGGAGAGAGAGAAGAGTACTGAGAGGGATACGGAGAGAGTCAGCCAGTAAGAAAGAGCTAATGAGGAGAAAGTGTAGCAGAGCCAGGTGAGAGGAAAGTAAGATAGAAGCAGCAGAAAAACTGCAGAGAACTGCAGAAAGAAGGGAAGGAGACGCAGGGCAGTGGCAGATAGCGGGCATTGATTTTAACTTGATTTCTGGCGTCCTGTCGGATCTCCAAATGAATTTACCACACTCAAGTTCTAGCGTGAGAAGCCAGAACAGTGCTTCATTTGAGGCTAGTGGTTTCCAGTGCTCGGCAAGGGCACTTAATTTGTTTCTGGTGCTCAGCACCGGCACTTAATTGTCATCACCACACTTATGAAACTTTGCCAAATGGTGGCACTGCTCATCTAATTTAGAGATGAGCAGAACAACAGTTGTTTATGATTACAATATCCATTAAATATTACTAATGACTGTCTCCCCAAGCATTCCTTTAGCTTTGGGGACCTGGAATAATCTGAATTGTCGCATTTACAGGTGAGAGAGATAGTAGTTGTTTTGGTACCCTAATTGGCAGGGATGATCGGGCAATGGATGGTGAAAGCTGCAGTGGTCTCCTGGTCAGGGTCCTGGCACTTATTATTTTACAAATTAAGCACTGGGCCAGGCACTTTTTAAATATTATCCCGACCTTGCTTTCCCCTGCAGGGAGAGAAAGTGGTATGTTTGTGATGAGAGGGCTCCTAAAACATCCTGCATCGTGCAGCCACATTGTGCACAGGCCAGGGCTTGTGACAACTTTTACCAGAGGCATTAAAGGTCTCCCTACACGTTTTCCCTCCAAGAATAGCTCTGTTATTACCCAAAGGCAGATGCTGAACCTCGCACGTACCTCTTAGTTCACTAGTGCCATGGGTGCCCACGGCTGGTTCCTTTCTTCTCTTGGGTCTATTGCTTTGTCTGAAGCAATAGACATGGGCTTAGCCCTAAACGCTTTTTAGGTCTTGCCTAGCGTTGCAGCGCGCATGCGCTGCTCGCTCTGCGAGGCATATTGTCTTAGAGGAGATTTCAGAAGTGGAGTTAAAGCCCCGCCCATTTTTTTTATTGGCTGGCGTCATCGTTTATGGTAAACTCTGGCTTGTAATTGAAAAAGAGGCTTCTTTGTTACCGCCCTGTCTCCTTTTGGGACCGCCCATCCGGACTCGATCGTTTACTTGCGGCGTTACACGGTCTCCTTTAATTTTTTTTCTTAATCGCAAAGTGACAGCTTGTTAAACATTGCGGCAGCCTCAGCAGTAATAGTATTGTTTTTTTTTTGTAACTTGCGATCGAGTTTATTGCTGTCTGTTCTCCACACGTTTTCCTATTATTTTGTTGCTGTTGCCCGATAGCAGCGCAGCGGAGCTAGGCACATGTGAATGTGCGTATATATAATTGTATCACCTGCAGCCCTTTTTAAAGCAGCGTGGCTGCGCTTTAACTTATGTTTTTTGCTTCTAAAATGGCGGCCGCGCTATTAAAGCTGCTCAGGCCAAAATATATTTTCTTTAAAGAAAGACCCGTGGTTTTAAGATGCGCTTTGTGTTATTTTTCCAAGCGCGAGGCACGCTTCATGTCCCAGAATGGTGGGCGCACATTTCTTTTGTTATGCGCGCCTCACCCAAATCAATCAACAATGGCGCCTGCGGCTTGCAGCCCCTCATCCCCGTCGTGCCTCCCCCGCCCCCTGGGTGCAGTGGGTTATGTTGCAGCACGGCACCCGCAACTTGTAAAACAAGGAGCGTACGAGTCAGAGGACGCGCACGGCTCGTCTTGGAGTCAGGTAAGAGATTCATTTGCAAGTGCGCTTTCATTTATGAATTCATTTTGAAATACATACATATCCGCAATAACAAAGACCGTTTAAAAAAAATATTATGTGCGAGGGCTGCTTTCATAAGGTTTGTTTATTTAAATTCTGTTCTGCTGTCGTGCATAAATAAAATTAAAAAACTCCTGAAAAAGCCCCTCCCACTCTACCCCCCCCACCCCCCGTGCTGCATTACTCAACAGCAGCTTCAGGAGGCCAGCGCTTTATAATTTTTCTTAAATACTTTGGAGGCAATTGCACCCTTGCAAAGCCACTGGTGTCATTCCGTGGTGAAAGGCATTAGCTCATTATGTGGCAAATCGGAGCTGCCTTGGACGATGTGATGTCTGTTGTCTAATGTGTTCTGTTGGGCATTGCACTAAGCGCTTCGACGCCTCGTCAGGGGTAGTAAGCGCTATATAAATGCAATTACAATGATTTACAATAGTGTGCAGCAGTAATCACCTATCACGTGATTCTTTCACTAACTTCTAAAAGTGATGAAACTGCGGTGCATCTGCAGCTAAAACTCGACCGCCCAGACAGTGGTTTCAGAGACAAGCACTGATTTACTCCCCTCCCGTGTATACATGATACTCTCCCTCCCCCGCTGCCGGGTGTGACTTAAACCGAGTAACTCAGCGCTGAACTGTCGCGGAGGGTCACCGCACAAACATTAATGAGGTGCAGCGCTAAGATTGCCGCCCATTAGTGCATTTTATTGTTTTTTTGAGGCAGTCAACCCAGTAATGGCGCAATTGTTCCTTTCAGCCCCTGTGGGTTCTAGGCAACAGGATATAAACCATCGCCCACTGAGCATTAAGCACCTGTCAGCGCTAGGTTTAGGTGTGCGTGGAGTAGAACAACAAACAAACAAAAAAGCTCTCACTTCCATTTTTTAGGGAATGTTTTCATGTTGTTAGACTTAAACGTGTCTCTGCAATCATGTTTCTTTGTTTTCCAGAGAGCATATTACTTTGTATTTTCATGGCAGAACTTGCATGGACTACTAATATTCAATTTCATAAAGCGTCCTTTCACATTCCTTGCTTATCAAATATGGGCAGCAAACAGGCGGATCATTTTTGCAGCGCAATATTGATTGCAAATTCAAAGCCTGCATTTATGTGCAACTCCCCTGTGTTCAACAACCTCCAGGCTTCCACTTCTGGTGGCACAGAGGGCGCAGAATTTTACATCTAGAGCTGCACAGTTGCTTCTCTTGAGTGTTTGTCGCACAGTCTGAGAAAAATACTGCAACATTTCTCAAGTAACATAACTCTCCACAGCGCAAACTGGATTAGTAGGAAACTGTTTCAGTTTTGTTTGGGGAATTCATCTTTTCTTAAGGCTCTGGCCAATAAAGGGTGTTGGTGTCTAAAATGACTAATCCCACAACCCTGCATGTTGCATCACCGATCAGACCAGAAAACTGTATGCTTTGGTCCAGGGCCGGCTTTACCACCGGTGGCGCCCTGTGCGACAATGTTTGTTGCCTCCCATGACCACCTCTGCCACGGATTCCCTAACTAGCACCCTTTAACAGTGCCCCTCAAGTCACCATAACCACTGTCTCTCAGATTAATTTAGTTTTATAGCACCACTCATATTAGTGTAGGGTGTCAGAGCACTTTACATCACACACTTTGCGCAGAGACAGTAATGTGTGTAAATCAGTGTATAGGAAATGTTACATCAGACAGGACTACACGGTGTAGTGTAGGAGTGACATGTCATCGATACTGGTAGGCAATATAGTTTAAGAGTCCATATTCTGGAAAAGCACAAATTCAGAATTTAAAACATAACATCATTGTTAGGGGTTCTCTTTTATAATAAGAATTGGTTTCTACCCAAATGAACCCTTTTGGCAAGATTAGGATAATAAAAGATGGGCAAAAAACATATAGGTCTAACATATACCTTTCAGTTTGCATGCAGCTCTTTGATGACAGTTAATAGCTCAATGTTCGTGTTAGAAGGTGGTTCTGACACTATGGGCCGCCCGGATTTTTCGCTTTTTGAGCACCTGTGTGTTGAGGTTTTACTGTGGGAGAGCCTCATAAATTGGGACTCATCCACAGTGAACTCATGATGAAAGAGACTGCATGTGGATTTTACTGGTGTCCCCTAGCTTGACTAGGCCGCTGCGCAGCAGCTGGAGTAAGGGGCACCGGGCTGGTTACATGCAGACACCTGTGTACATGCGTGTGCACACGTATAGGGGCTGCGCAGGGGAGATTCTTGGCGTGCGCAGTCCAGGAGCAGCTACAAAGTGAATGGTGTGGCAGGACTTATGCAGAATTGGGTGGTGACACGGAATAGGCCTTATACACTAGGAAGGAACATGCCAGGTAAAGTCAGTGTGCTTTACTGTGTTTTTCACTTCATTATTCCCCTATGGGGATGTGGAGCCCATGTGCTAGATTAACTTCCATAAGGCCTACAGATTCCAGACACGCACTAAAGTCCACAGTAGCGGATGTGAAAGAAGTATTCTTCAGAGTCCAAAGTCATATTTGTACTGCTTTTGGGTCATCCAGAAATGTCATATTTCTCTGAGTCCCTGGCTGGGGTCTGGCCCTGGCAGGTTAGATTAATGACCTTTCTTCCCAGAGCGAAGATCTTCCTCCAAGGAGAGAAGATAGGTGGAGCTACAGGCTAATCCATCAGCAGCTGTCGCTGGGTGCCAGGCACCAAGCTGAACCAAGGTGAAGGCAGCACTGGGGAAAGGGTCTTGTTTCAGAGACCATGTGGCCAGAGACCCTGGACGACGCCATTTTGAACAAACCCAGAGGCTGGACAAGGAGGAGGGAGCAGGGGCAGGGAAGTGATGTGTCGCTGTTTGATAGGACAAACAGAGACTTCCTGCCAGCCCCCTACTCAACTTTTAAAAACCACTGGAAGAGGAAGAGAGCTCTCTCTGGGGTGTGGTCTGCGGAGGCTGAAGGTGCTGGAGCCTGGCGCAATGGGCAGTTGGAAGGAGGAACCCCCTGACTGTCCCCCAGGGCCCTGCCAGCACCAGAAGAAGAGCCCAGGACCAGTGCGCAGAAGCAGGGGCCTCTGCGCAGGGAGAAGAGAGGCCAAGGAGGAGAGACAGGCGAAAGGCTGGCGCAGGGAGCCAGTGAAGACAGCTCCCTGTCGAATCCCCCCTCTCAGAGACCGCGAGGGCGAAGGAGAGTGTTCCCCGTGGCTGGGGCTGGCCACCAGGAGCGAAAGGACACGAAAATGGGGCAGATCGGACCCCCAGGGGCTGAGATATGGCCCCCAGAAGGTGAGCGACCTTTGACCCCCACGAAGAGGAGGTCGGGGGCCCGGGAGCCCATCCCCGGGCCCCGAAGAAAAGCCGGGGAGCGCCGTTGCGCTCCCCATGGAGATTGTGCCCTCCGGGGTGCCAGGAGCCCACCCTGGCCCCCGGCAAAGACAAGGAAGGCGGGGGAAAGCCGTCGCGCCCCCCACGAAAATGAGCCCAGGGGGCCCAGGAGCCCATCCCCGGGCCCCGAAGCAAAGTCGGGGAGCGCCATCGCGCCCCCCGTGAAGATAATGCTCCCACGGGGTGCCAGGAGCCCACTCTGGCCCCTGCCGAAACCGCCGAAGACGGGGAGCGCCGGCGTGCTCCCCGTGAAGAGGAGGGGGCGGGCCCGGGACCCCATCTCCGGGCCCCGATGGTGGCCCAGCCGGGTGAAAACCAAGCCGGAGGGGCCGCGTCGCGCCCTCCGTGAAGATTCGGGGCCCGGGATCCCATCCCCGGGCCCCGAGTGCAGGAAGGAGGAGGGGGAGCGCCGCCGCACTCCCCGAGGTCCGCCGGGACTGGCGGGAACCTCCGGGTCTGCCCACAGCCACGGGCAGACCAGAAGACGAGTGCCAGCTCCCGCGGCAGCACGCGAGGGTGCTGGCCGGGCGGGGAGCTGGCGGGAGTCACCGGGGTGGGCTCCCGGGTGGCTCCCCACCAGGAAGCCAGACGGGGTCCCGGGTGGGACCGGGACCCCCTTCGAGGAGGCAAGAGCTGCACGGGGCCCGGGTGGGACTGGGCCCCCAACAATAGCATGAGCGGCCGGGGTGGGCTCCCGAGCCGTAAAGAACTTACCTGGGGGTCCGTGTGGGTCCGGGCCCCCCACCCAGCGTGGAAGGTGGCGCGGAGCACCAGGTGGATCGCGGCTCTCCCCGGCACAGCGGGAGAGCCGCTCATCACTTATTCACGCTAAGGAGCAAGAAGCGCCCCATAATGCCTTGCAAGGCATGGGGAAAGGATCGTTTTTGGTGCTTGGTGGCCCCCAGAGGAGGGGGTCACCCTCAAGAATGAAAAAGGGTGCTGGGGGAGCTGCTGGAGAAGCACAGTCTCCCCCCAGCACGAAGTTAAGTCCCACCCTATAAGTTTCCTAGGGATTTAAAAAGGATAACCCCTCAAGGGCTCAACCTGTTTCATTACACCTTCTGGGCTGGAACTTTTGTTCTACAACTGAGGGTGTATTGCAAAGTGCTTCATGGAGTGAAGGGCTGAGTTGGGGATGTCTGGAGAAGGGCATCCCCTGGAGGTGAAGAGGTGTAATTGCACCAGAACTGCATTTACTAACGGTTACTCCCTTTTAGAGGGACTGAAGGTCACATATGTAATGTGAAGTACCTGTGTAAGGTGATGTCATAAGCAAAGTGGGTTATGTTGCCAAACACTCCTGCTAGGGTGTCTGGCTGGATATGCGTAATCCCGTGATTTCATCTGTGATGCCTTTAGGGGCTGTAATTGCAACGCATTTTTAATGTCCAACAAATGTGCTGAGTACTGTCATTCTAAAGTGTGCGTAAACATGTATTTTTGCTGCTGCGCTTAAGTGAGGAACAACCCAGACTGTTAGCCCTGAATATGTAGGGGTGCATACTGTATGGTCAATATAAGATGCTCAGTCAGGGTTATGTGTCACTAGGGCAGGTGAACCTATTTTTAATGCGTGTTGAGGTAAAGGGGTGGGTCGCCACTGGGATGGTGCCAGTGCGCAGGGCCCTCGCTCCAGGTTATGCTCAACACACTGCATTAGGGGGCAAGATGATGTGCATAAATGGGAGTGGTGGTACTAAACCCCACCCCTCCTTTTGGGAGGGGTGGAGATGTTACGCAATGTCACAAAGTAATTCCAACAGCTTATGTATATTTGTAAATTGGTGCATAGTATTGAGTAGTGTGTGTGTTTAATAAATGTACTCTTACTTTTATAAAGCAAAGTACAGACTGGACAATCAATTATTGAGTGTTATTTCTGCACACCTGCAAATGGCGATTACTAGCCCACACCACCTCCCTTGAGTAAAGCCTCAGACTGCTCTGCAACGCTACCCTCTGAGAGTCAGGCGCTACAATTGGGTGTTTGGTTCACAGTGAAGGACAAATGTAGTCATGTTATTTGTGCAGGCCTCACAGATACTGCCTCGTTTTCCAACAGTTCTTTATTAGAATTTTGACTTATAAACGACAAGTAACAAAAGGAGCTCTCTTACAGAAGCAGTAACCCACTGACCTATTTACATTATGGGCACTTTGTGATCTGCATGGTACACGTTCTTAGCAGCAGGCATTTCAACCCGCTGCGCTACCTTAGGATGAGTCAAAACTTCCACTAGACAAACCTCCGGTCTCTTTTGTGGAAGAGGATTAATCACCAGAGTTATCTTGACATTTTAATTGATGCCTGAAAATTGCTGGAGGTAAGGAACCTGGCAGCAGGTGCTCTTAAAATGATAATATACATGAAAAAATGATGCCCCCACCCCAAGTCAATGCTAAGTGAGGTGGCACTGATTGCACCGCCCTAGAGCCAGTGCTTTGGTCATGGTAGGTGGGGTGATAGATGGAATTGGGTCCTGTTGCTCTGCATCATAGGATCCTCACTGATGGTCATTAATGTAGAATAATTCTTGCCTGCGTGCCGGGATCCCAGAACACTTCTGCCAGATCACTTTATAGAGATACGTGTGTGTGTGTGTGTGTGTGTAAACCATTTTTTCAATAAGCATAATTTCACTCAATGCCACACAGTTCAGCTCCACACATTCACAAAACACACCACATAATTCCACACAAAACCACATATTTCAAATACACAACACAATTCTACAACACACCACATACCTCCAAAACACACCACAAATTTACACATCATACCACATCTAATAATTCCAATACAACCCACATAATTTCACACCAAACCACCAACATCCACTACACTCCAAACCAAAACAAATGGGAAAAAGACATTGTCATTTACGACGACAATAGCTCTAACTCTCGCAAATGTGAGACGTATTGCATTGCAAATGCTTGTTTAAAGTGGATCCACATGCAGTACTAAATAAATGATACTGCAAGGTGAGCAGAACCCTGAAACCCTCCTACGGCCTGCACCGTCTGTAATGACCAACAAATGTTGCCACCCAGAACCTCATTGGTCCCTCATTCTGCCCCGCCCTTGGTCAATTAAATGAATGGGGTTTTGTTAACTGCTCCCAGGGCCACTGTGTATGAGCCCCAAAAATTAATGGCACTCTAATTCACACACCCTCTCATTTAATGTCACTGGTGTAGATTGTGCTTGAAGGTGGAAGAAGACCTTGCCCAGGTTCGCACATGTGCAGCAGGATATCTGCAAAGTTCATTACAGTTCACCCAAGAGATTCAGCACACTTTATTTATTTATTTATTTATTTATTTATTTATTTATGCATTTTTATATAGCACAGACTTTACCCGAAGGTGTCAGAGCGCTTCACAATAGGAACAGTAACATTACATGAGGAGTCGGTTACACGTGAGCATAATACAAAAGCAAGCGTTACATTACATGAGGAAAGGTGACAATTGTGCAACTAACAAAAACAAACCAGATACAAAGAGGTATACGTTCCAAGAGGAAAAAGTGACAGGTGTGCATGATACATGAGATACAAATAGAGGTATAATACTGCAATAAGTGGCAGTCACTCAGAACACACTGGGACGGCACTTCTATAGGCATGGAGTACAGAATTTCCTATAGTGGAAGAACTTTCTTGAGGGAGTAGAGAGGGCGTGAATTACACAGGGGACTTAAAATGAAGGGAGCACACACTTAAAATCCAGCACAGCACGCAAGGGTGAGGAATGTACAGGAAAAAGTACAAATTTACAATGAAGAGCGCTAGAGGGCCTGCGAATGAAAGTATTAGTTCTGAAAGTGTCTTTGGAAGAGAAGAGATTTGAGGTCAGCTTTGAAGATCCGGGTAGAGGCGGTGGCACGGAGCAATGGGGAAGCGAGTTCCAGATTCTCACCGCATTGCCTGAGAAGGATTGCGCCATCGATCTTTCCCTTTTGAAGACGGGGGATCAAGCAGAAGCTTTTCCGCATTGCGAGAAGGGCGAGAGCCACCGGACAATTTCAATTTATTCGCCAGGTAACGAGGGGAGGACGTGTGTAAGGCTTTGTGTGTGATGCAGGCAGTTTTGTAAATAGATCTTGCTTCGATCGGAAGCCATCGAAGAGAGGACAGGATAGGAGTGACGTGGTCGCTTCGTTTAAAGACCCTGAAATGAAGCGAGCTGCTGAATAGAGGATGGATTTGAGAGGGGAGAGGTGGGATTTGGGTAGGCCCGTCAGAAGAGAGTTGCAATAATCCAGTCTTGAGAGAACCAGAGATTGTACCAAGGTTTTTAAGTCTTTCTCCGGGAAGAACCGACGGATCCCCCAAAGAAGACGCTACTGGTAACGTGCGTTCTTAGCAATAGAGTTGATGTGGGAGATTAGGTTGAGTCTTTTGTCAAGAATGACACCTAGGGATTTAGCGCTGTCGACAATGATGGGTTTGTTGTTGAGTAGGTTCAGCTGATCCATCCAAGATTGCACAGGAGGAGGTGAGAGAGAGGTAGAGAGGAGGAGGAATTCAGTTTTGGCAGGATTCAGAATGAGTTGGTGAGCTAACATCCAGTTGTGAATAGAGTTAAGAGTAGAGTTGAGAAGGGAGAGATCATGTGCGGAAGACACCTTAAGGTAGATTTGAGTGTCGTCGGCATAAAGATGGTAATGGATCCCAGATTTGCTTAGAAGGTTCCCTAAAGGTTCCAGGTAAAGATTAAACAAAGTGGGTGCCAGGATAGAACCTTGAGGGACGCCTTGACCTACGGCCAATGGAGATGAAAGACTGTTCGCTATCTTGATCATTTGGTATCTGTCCGAGAGGAAAGAGGCAAACCATTTGAGCACTGTTCCATCCAATCCCATTCTCTGTTGAAGAGGGTTGAGGAGAGTGCTATGGTTAACAGTGTCAAAGGCTGCAGAGAGGTCTAGAAGAATCAGAAGACACGATTCCCCAGAGTCGAGTATATGCAGCGCATCGTCAATCACTTGCAGCAGGGCTGTTTCAGTGCTGCAATTTTGCATGAAGCCAGACTGGAAGACGTCGAGGAGGTTATTGTCCATAATATGTGAGGAAAGTTGTTTCGCAACACATTTTTCGGTGATTTTCGAAACAAAAGGGAGGTTGGTGATAGGGCGGAAGTTGTTGAGGTCGTTTGCATCGGCGGAGGGTTTTTTTAGAAGAGGGGTGACCTGTCCTGATTTGAGGGCAACCGGGAGGGAGCCTTGGCTGAGGAAGAGATTGACTAGCCTGGTCCAGTAGGAGAGAGTATAGGTGTAGAAATCGATGGCGATGTCACTAGGGATGGGGTCAGAAGAATGGTTGGAGGGTTTAGTTTCGAGGATGCATTTGAGGAGGTCATCTTCCGAGATGACATCAAAGTTCTGCCAGGTAACTAAGGATTTCCGCTCCTCAATGGGGGAGGGGTGGGCAACCTGATCCACCAGTGCTTTGACCTTTTCATCAAAGAATATAGCGAAATCTGCTGCTTTCTTTGCGGAATCCTCAGGCTTAATGGTTAGGGGAGAACAGTTTGGGTTTTTGATGAGGTCAAAAAGTTTTTTGGGTCAGTTTTTGGCTGAGTCAAGGAGGGATCTGAAATGTGATGCTTTTTCAAGGAAGATGTGGTTGTGATATTTGGATCTTGCTGAGCGTAAAAGAGAGAGATTGGAGGTGGAAGGAGATTTTCTCCAATGTTTCTCCAGGAATCTAAGGTTTTTCCTTTCATCGTAGAGAGCTTTATTGAACCAAGGTGCTGAGGGGGTGGGTCTTTTCCTTTTGCTTTGGAGTGGAGCGACATTGTCGATTTCGACTGCTAGTACTGAGAGGCACTGAGAAGTGAGAACGTTGACATCCATGCTGCTCAGACACTTTGTGTCTGAGCAGCAATTTGTTTTCAGATGCTCCCTGTTTTTTCTCCTCTTCTTGTCTCTCCCCTCGGGGTGGTAGGGTCCCAGCCCTTTTGCACATTACTCCAGAAGCCCCTGTGTGATGGTGAATTCAGAGTGAAGAGTGAAGAGATCAGTTTGTTTGAGACGTCCTTTGTAAGAAGGATGTGAAGTTTGGAGGTCACAGACTTTTCATTTTCCCAGATCTCTGCCAAGCTACATTGCATGGAAAGAGGCATTGCTGTGTATCAAGCAGGAGATGTTGGCAAAGCAACTCACAGTTTTGGTGGGATTCTCTATAAAACTGAAAGTGGAGCACAATGAGAAAAAAAACTGTATCTTCACAGACCAAATATGCAAAGGGTTTCCAGGAATAACCTTGCTCTGGGTGATGCTGGGTGAAGAAGGGGCACAACTCAGATATGGGGTACCTTTAGGACATCTAATCATTGCAGGCCTGAGGGTTGCTCCTCTGGGAGGGATTATTGTTATGGCTGATATGATTAAAATGTCTGTTTTCTGATTTTTTGCTCCCTCTAACTGTGCAGCTCTGAGGAGCCACTGTATTCTACATGTGGGTTTTCTTTTTTGATGTTTGACTATGGAGATAGTTGGTACCACTGACCCTGTGGGGTACCAGGTAGAAATTTGAATACCTGGCACCTCCAATTAAATATAACTGAAACCTAAAAAGATTGTTAGTGTTTTGTGGCGCAGCCTCGATGTGAAATCATTTTTAGCAATTACAATGCCATACAAAGGCACTTTTTGTGTGACTTTGATTGGTTTAGTAAATGCAAAACAAGGCAATGCAGCACATATTGCTGTATGGCATTACTTCGCATAAGGGAGGTGTTACATGGGTGGAGCATGGGCGTTTTCGTGCATCCCCCCATGTATTTTGACGCAAACCCAAATTTACAAATAGTTGTAACCCTGGGTTTGCTCCAACAGCGTCAGAGGTGTAATAATGAGAAATATATTTCGTTTACTTAGTTACTTCCTCTCTCTGCAGCACACATAGAAAGAGGAATATGCATCTAAGGATGTTTTTTGTGCAGGACAGTGTCCCTTCTTTCTGCTCTCCCCTTTCACAAAACACAGTGCAGCAAGTTTCCTTACCAATAAATATGCCCCTCGATCTCTCGCAACAGTGCTTGCATTAATATCACTGGCCTTTAAAAGTGAATTTCTTTGCAATTACTTTTTTAGAGCTCATAAAGCATGCTGCAAACAAATCTCATCAGGCTTTCCCAGAGAGAAATTGAAAATAATAATAATCATCATAACCATAATGGATATCAATTGTGCAGTATCTGACAAGATGATTTGAATATCTAGCATACATGTCGTAGATTAAATAGTAATTAACTGCTAAAGGTTGTACATTTAGGGTCAGATGTACAGAGCTTTTTGTGTGTGCTGCATTGTACAGCACATAGTCCAAGCAGGAAAAGTCTTAAAGGATCGTTTTGGTACTGGAAGGGTCCCCGTCCATACAAAAACTATTCCTTACAGAACACACAGACCATTGCGATATAGTTCAAGAGTGTGAGCGCTAGTGCAGGGCAACTTAAAATCAGTGGCGTAACACAGGCCCCCGCATCCCCTGCAGTGCGTGGGGGCCCCAAGCTCCGAGGGGCCCCCTCAGCACAGTACTCTGGCCGGAGATCTCTTAATTGAGTCCGGAGGGGGCCCCTCCACGTGCCTTGCAGGGGGGCCCCCTCGAGTTTCGTTACTCCAGTGCCTAAAGTGCGCCTGTGCAGGGAGAACGGAAAACAGCGCTATATGTTAGTCGATTCCTAACTATTCTGCTCTCTCCATCCCACACAATGCAGCAGAGCAACTTTAGTTTTGCGTTGCCTGAATTTAATTTAAAGAGTTCACTCTGTGTGTTTTATTGATTGAACACTGGTTGCTAAGCTGTACTGTGCCATTCTTCTGATTAATGTGTGGCACTTGTTTGAAGAGCACCTCTTTGCCAAAAAACGTCACCATCCTGTAACTGTACACAGCTATGGGTGATACCCCAGCATCATGGCTCACCATGAAAATATTGGAATGTGTAAGTGCCCCTTCAGAACCTGTAGATTTTAAGTCACTTTGTAAAAAAAACTTGCTCTAAAGAACTCAATTTGGTTAAATGTTCTCCAGGGAGATTTCTCACTTCCCACCACCAACACTTCTTGAGGCACATAAATTAATTCATTGGTCAGTTAATTAGTCCATAATGTTCATCAGCATGACATTTTGCCCCTCACTACTGACCACAGAGACCCATCGAGGCCATTCACCTCAGCGCCCAGCCCCAAATCTTCCCTAACACAAAATTCTGCCTTTACTATTTCAAAAGCTAGTCTTGGGCCAATGATAATCATGCATTGGCATAAGAAAGCCAGAGGATTATCAAATATATTACTTCCCAAGCTAATTTCCTAAAATAAAATTAAAGCCAATTTTCAGGTAGCACATGAAAGCAACATTGATCAAACAGCATAACTGGTGAACAGGTATTGTCAGCGGTTCTGGAACTAGGGTTGAACGAGGTGCTGCAGCGCCCCCATCATAACCTTTAAGGACTTCAGAAGCAGAATGAACAACGAGGAGGCCTTTGAATCTTGTCTTTACCTGGCAGCATTTATCGTGTGTCCAAAGAGAGGTCAAATACCAGGCAATGTGTTCTGACAAATTGCTCTTATTCCTTAAACATAGAAAATTCATTTTCCTTTCTCTAGCTGCAAAGTGAGAGAATTTTGTAAGATGTAGGCTGTGATAATCTTCCTGGGGTACAGGGCATGTGAAACGATGGCAAATGTTTCTTACACCAACTGAATTGAAACATTTCTAAAAGAACTATGTTTCAAACAGTGTTTCAAAATATCTCAGCGGCAAAGAAAGTACAAAGGAGTCACACTGTTTTTATTTTATTCTGACGTGTGATAGGAACAAAGATTTCAGTAGGAATTAAACAAAGCATGACACTTTATATGTGTGATGCCAAATGCTACCGATATGTGATAGCTAGAATTTCCTCACATATTATCATTTTCATATGTTATACGTTTTGCAGTAATGCTGTTCGTGTGATGCAGTTTTACTGTATTAGAGACAAGGAAACACCATATCATAACAATCAAAACTATATATACCCCATTACCAACAGCAAAATGCTGGAGGTAAATGGATATGTACTAATTTGCAAATAATTCACTGAGGGCCACATGTACTAAGACTTCCATTTGCGATTTCGTACTAGCGAATATTTGTGATTTGACACATTTAGGGAATCCCAATGGGGTCGCAATTGACCTACCTCATTAATATTCATGAGGTAGGTCGCAATTTGCGACCCATCGGGAATGGCTAAAAACACAGGGATGGTGGCCTGCTGTGATGGGCCACTGCCTGCTCTTCTAGTTTGTGAATAGGTTACCACAGATAGAATTTGGGGGCATATTATCAACGGCCAGCGATAATTATCGCTGGCCGTTCACAGCGTGAGAACAGTTATCGCCGGCTACCGCAGATAATTATCGCCATGCTAGCGCTGTATTAACAACGCATAGCGCAATGGCGATAATTATTCCTGCGATAGCTCGTTTTCCATGGAACATCGCTGGTTTTCCAGCGATGTTCCATGGAAAACGGCGATAACCTTGCTGATACGACCCTGTGGTCGTATCAGCAGAATCCATCTCTCATGTAAAGTATGCTTAAGTCAGGAATTTAACAGACGTTAAATTCCTGAGTTAAAAGCTGAGGTAGCGCGATTTCTTTTATCGCTGCACCTCCTTGTTAATATTGCGAAGCTGCCTTCGCGATATTAACTTGTGTTATTTTCACAGCCACGCCTTCTTTGCATCTCATTAGCGATGCAAGGCGAGGCTGTGAAAAACGGGCTCTACATCAAGGAAACACGCGCTAGCGTGTCCTTGATGATATTGCGATATAATTATCGCCGCTTTTCGCCCGAAAACGGACGCTAAAGCGGCGATAATTATATCGCCAGCCCTTGATAATATGCCCCTTGGTGGTAAAAAGTAAATGTTTTGCGACTTCATTTCAGTTGCAAAACATTCATACATACTACTGCAAGTCGCTATTAGGAAGGGACGCCCTTTTCACGCCCCTTCCTAATTGCAAAATAGGGTTTGGTACATAGAAAAAGGCTTTTTACTGGTCGCAAATGGCCCGATTCTGTGAATGGGGCCGTTTGCGACGGAGAAAAAGCTACGTACATGTGGCCCTAAATGCATTACCATGCTTTATTTTCGCTGAAAGACATCACTACATTTGAGAGGATGGTGTGGTGTTAATTCCAGCAGAAGCATTTTACCTCGCAAATTAGCAGTGAGTGCCCATGTGTAAGGCGAAGAACAGCTACAACACACCAGTGATTTCCCACCCTGATCATGTGTTAGATTGAGGTGTTTTTTGGAATAAAACTCTTTGCTGTTGCAAACTGTTGAGGTATTACCTCTGTTTGAAAGCAGACGCTATTCAGGGGAGAGTGTCCATGAGGTGAAGGATCCACCAGGTGAATGTCAGTTGCAGCATCAGAGTAATCTGATAGACGTCCACGTGACTACAGTATGCTACCCCTGATGTATTGTCGCATGGGGCTTCATTTATTTTTATTTCAGTCCTTTTCCCTTTAAGGTGAATATACATGTAAGGATGGAGGTCTGCTGTTCCTTGCAGGCTTTTATCCAGACATTTGCATCCATTCAAAAAGATTTGCAGAGGTAATACTTTTACAAAGGCATTATGTGGAAATTTCTAGTTCTTAACCAGGAAACCTGTTACCTCAAAAAATAACTAAGAAAGACAATATCTATATTTGTTTTAATTGCTTAAAAAAAATATTGTAACAGGGTAAGTATTTTACGCTTTTTTTTATGATAGTGTATAAAAGGGAAAATATATACAATCAGGCCTGCATTATGAGTGGCACTAATTGGTGATATAAAATCCAACTCCTCTGAGTTGGAATTTATGGGGTGCGATAAATACTACCCATTTATAAGTTTTGGAGGAATAACATGAACATTTTTATGGTTTCTCTACCAAACTCCACATATTCTGAAAATTACTGGATTACATGTTTCCCTGATAAATATAAGCAGGTGTGATTCAGTGATATTTATCACAACATTGATAAATGTAATACGTGCAGTAACAGGCATTACCACATATATTGCAAAATAAACCTGATCGTAATGAGGGCCCTATGTTCCTAAAAAGGCATAATATGATTTCTATTGCTAAATATTTTGATCAAATCTGTTTAGCACACCATTTTAAAAACACAACAATAATAATAATAAATAGTAAATATCTTTATTGTTTGGTAAGTTAAAACCTTTACAATTACATAAAACATTTGTGTGCCAACAGGTATTTAAAATTGCATTGCAAGTAAAAAACCGTGCACAAATGACAAGGAGTTAAAATTTGAGGAGTGATAAGATTAAAATTGGCCTTGCCAGTGTTTTCAATAAACATTAAAAACAAGGGCCTACTTGGATCACCATTGGGGTGCTTAGGCAAGAACGATTAATGTGGCGAGACACTTCACTTTATGATAGTGGATTATAGTGCGGTATGAGTGGAGCTGTCCCGCAGGATTTAATAAGCTTCGCATAGAGTGGAATCGCATGGTAACTCGACTTGCCATGGTGCCCTCGCTGATGGCCTTGCACGAACTATGTGATTCCATGAGACTGGGTTAGACACCCCAACAACTCTGCTCTGGATGTGGCCCCTAGTCTGATAGAACATAGTGCACTTTTGAGAAACTCAAATGACACAGATTCCCAATTGATACATAATAATAATAATAATAATAATAATAATAATAATGATGGTGCAAAGCAATAACTAGGTATGTTTTTTAAAGTTTATTATCTTAAAATAAACTGGTGTGGAGTGAGGGAATGGGAGGGAAGAGATTCTTTCGAGAGATTATGGTATAGTAATGAAAGGAGTGTGTTGTAAAAAGGGAGCTTTGCTGGGGTGACCCTTGGAAAATGGCTACAAAATCCGAAAACGTGATGGGAATGGAAGCTCTCAGGGGGTTGTGGACATTTAAAAAGGGACATGGGCCAGGGGTTCCCTCCAAAAAAAGAGAAGCAATGCTGGGAATAAATATGAAAAACAGTATCATTTTTTTAAGATCACTGTGTATTTTGGGATTATGGTGATGACATATTTAATATTAATGTAATATTTGCATTAATCGTCTTCCAGATTATAGCATTCTTTAGTATCACATAAGTACATTTCCAAGGTTTTACAAAGGGAGCATCTTTGTGTATGTTTTAACATTGTGCACGCAAAAGCTTCAAATTGTTTGTTTTTTGCAGACCTTTAATAGTTTTCCTTTGATATTCTTTCCCATTATTCCTTAGATATTCTTCTTTTGTGACTTTTTAGCCATTGTATAGTTCGCACAGCAGGTGCATTAATCCATCGATTTATTCTAGTACTAACCTTTTCCCTGCTGGGGTGTTGGTGCATCCCTTTCTGGGAGAAGTTTCTTAAAAAACGCACTAGGTTGTTTAAACACATGTATGTTAATCTCTATGTGTACAAAAACTATAGGTTTTTTAGCACATTGGTGAAAACCCTGCGTCAATATCTCTTTGCAGCCTGAATTACAAATGTTGATATCTTTTCATTTTTTTAGAATTTTGTTCTCAATATTTTGTTTTATTTCTGAAATGGACAAACATACATCCTGGAATGATAAACAAAAAATGTGCCATGAAAGTCTGGAATCTGTCAATACCAAATTTGGTTGGGTTTTTCTAGGGAAAATAGTCTGCAGAAGTAATTATGTAATATTAGCGCAGATCAGGAAATTGTGGCACAATGACTGTTCATGAGGCACTGTTTATTTGGTGACAGATATCAAACTAGGACTATATGGAAGTATGAAAACTATACACTCTATTACTGTATGACCTGTGGAATATATTGGTGCAAGACAAGCCTCCAATTTTCAAATAAATTACCTCCCGGGTATATGAAAACATAAAACATTCATATATTTTTAGGATCTGCACATCCTAAGGTTTTTATCACTGGCGCCAAACTTTCCACAGCCTGATTGGTTGGCTGAGAGATGTAGTTTGTCAGATTATTATCATTTTTTCCAAACATGGTAATTCCCTGCAGTCTCCCTCATGCATAAACTTATTTGTGTCAGGGCTTGACTGCCAACTTTATCTCTCTGGGACTCGTGAGCATGGGGGTACTAAACATGTGACCATTTTCTATTGCATTCAGGGTGCCCACATGCAATGTGGGTGTTGTGCATGTTGGAAAGCAACTGCAAGCAAAATGCCAGTTTAGGCTACCTGTCCTTTGGTCACAGGTATTACCCCTTCGCTGAATGAAAATGAACCACAACCATGTAGCTTTAATATCTATACACCCTAAGGTTGTTATCACTGTGTGCCAGACCTCCATCATTCTGACTGATTGTCCAGGTAATCTCACTGAACATGGCATTTGTCAGATTTGTAAGCATTTTTCTCTGTAAAACACTGTAACTTCATTCATCTTCCTCACACAGGAATGTATCCACAAAATTAGACCCAAATCTGTTTCCCTACAACGTCTGAGTGTGTGGTTACCAGACATGTATGGGATTGCTTTGGGATTGAGCATGGATACACATGCTACACACCAGGAAATGTTTTTAAAGGTTGGACATTTCAGGGGGCAAGTTTGCAGTATTTGGGCCCGGGGTCTTCCGGTATCCAGGGAAACCTACCAAGCTCAGACATTTCTGGAGAATGATGGGAATCCAAGATAAAGTGACTTGCAAGAATTGAAACAGGTTTTATTACCCTGAAATCCCTCAAATGTCAAAATATGGGTACAAACAAAATCACAATTTCTTCACTTTTCTGCTACAGTAAATGCCAAGACCTCAGGAAAATGATAAAAGTCCTATCAGTCAATGTTCCCACACTTTACTCAATAAAAACAGCACCCCATATGTGTGGGTGGGCCTATTGCATGAGACAGAAATGGGAGAAAAATGTGGCCATGTTAAGAGCATATTTACACTATATTGACTTCACAGGGTCACAGATTTGGCAAGTTGCTGTCAGTTACAATGGGCCCACCAACATTGTTGGTGGAAGTATGAGAATACTGGATTGTGGAAGTGTTTCCCTTCCCCACAAATTTCACAACTTTCCATCACAGAAATCGATCACAGATATCTTTTTTAACTAATGTTTGAACTGTACAGGGAATTCTGGGTTAGAAAATTGTAGCATCCATACAAGCCATACCACCCTCTATTCCTCCAAGTGTCTGGGGTTGGTAGGTTTGCTATTATCTATTTTCTACTGAATTCTGCAATATTTTTGTAAGTTGTAAATATACAAAGTTTATAAGCACTGCACTGCGCATGTTACACCTAGAAAAATGATGGGTTTCATCACCATCTCAAGGTCACTTCAAACTATTGGTAAAAATAGTTATAAATCTTGTCATTCTTGGGGAACACCAGGGATTTGAACACAAAAAAAACCTCACATAACATCCAAGGGAGCTTTTCGAAAAATGACTTGCTCAATTATCTTTCATCCCCTTTGACTAAACCAAAAAGAGACCGTTTTATCGATATTTGGGGTTCAACTGAGTCCCCCAGTAAATCACGCTCTAGGGTCAGGATGCTTGAAAATGTATTCCATAAGAAACTATTCTTATGATCAAAAGTCAGTTCTAAAATTGCTGCATCTGTATTTTCTTCCTGGAGAAATGGTGACCCAATTTCTTATATTTCCTTCCCTCCAGGAGAATCCCCCCTTGAACTGGACTGGAAGGAACTCCCGCCCTCAGAGGAATAAAACCATAAAATCTAGTAAGTCATTTCCCTACTAATGGGTTTCACTGCTCTGTTTTCTTTACTTTTTCTTCCTTCTTTTAGTATCCAGTACACCTACACTTTGTGCTTATCTTTTTCTTTAACGTTTTTCTAGTAACTATTCTTTGCTTGCCCAACATTAATAAATCAGCCTTCCAGACTCTCTGTTTTTTTTTATAACTTGAATTGTACAGCCCCAGCTAAATGTCCAATTGTTTTCTGTGCCCCTTCAGAATCTCATCTGTCCCCAGTTAAGTGTGGGCTTCAGGCCTGTCCTTCCCCACCTCTTAGTTATCAGAATTGTGCCACAATATTGCCCAGGAGTCCATCGCTTTTTCCCTCTTCCCCATCAGAACTTCCCACTGCTCCCAGGGTTAGTTGGTGTACCTAACCAAGCACCTTTTAAGCACCTGTGTGAGCCACTATCTTCCTTGAACATTGTTGAAGCCCATTGTGGGTCTGGTCAGTTGATGGTTTGGGAGGCACTCAGCTTGCAGTACTAGCACTGCCTTCTTTCGGGAACAGTTTTGACTCTTCCTGTTGTTCTTTATATATATATCATCAGCATCACCTCTCTGTTCTCCTGTGGGTGTCCATGTGAGAGACACATTTTCATCCCTTTCCAGTTCTTCTCTACATCCTTCTGGGTCCTCTTTGTCCTTGTGGTTCACAGAATCTTCCAAGAATCTTGAAGGGAGTCTCTCCTCCCTTTATATTCTTCTCCCTGTCTCTCTCCCTCTTTATCTTTTTTCAGTTTTTATGATGAATTCCTTACTTTCACCTTTTCCTCTTGTGAATCGCTTGGCGGCCCGGGTATCCTTTTGCAAGAGGATGTGGAAGGATTCAGGTAAGTCACCCTCCTTACCTTCACATCTCTCTTCCCTTAGATCCTTCTGATCAGGAAGAACTACTGAATATCTTGAAAGGAAGTCAGCATTGTCTTGATCTTTTCCCTTCCTCTATTTTTCCTCAAGCCGGTAAGTATATAATGATAAAAACCATCTCAGGAGTCTGGAATTATTCCCCTTGTTATAACTTAACCATGTTAGAAGAGCATAGTCTGTAAAAAGTACAAAAGGTCATCCTCTACCTAGTATGTCAGATTTTCAATAGCCCATTTAATAGCTAAACACTCTCTTGAGAACAACTTCCAGCTCGATCCCAGACCGATCCCAGACCGTTAATCTAGGCCCTTATCGCTCGGCATCTATGAAGTTGACCAAGGGAGTTCCCCAGGGCTCGTGTCTGAGCCCTACTCTGTTTAACATCTATGTTGCTCCCTTGGCCAATCTCCTCAGAACTTGCGGTTTCATTCCTATCTCCTACGCCGATGATACACAGTTGCTATTTCCCTTCAACAAACTTACCTCATCTGTGCAGTCAGCCTTTTCTTCTGGCATGAAGGCTATCTCCAATTGGATGAGATGTAACTTCCTCCAATTTAACGTGGGGAAGACCAAGATTTTGCTCTTTGGAGATGCCCCCTTACTGTGGACTCCTGATTGGTGGCCGGTGGACCTAGGCACCCCCCCTGCCCCCAAGTCCATCGTCAAAAATCTAGGCATTCACCTGGACCAGGCCCTCACTCAGAAGGAGCATGCTGCTCAGACAGCTGGCTCCTGTTTTCATATGTTGGGCCTTTTTACGCTGAGTTTTTACCCTGCTTCCTGACTCTACTCGGAAGACCTTGACGCAGGCATTAATACTGAGCTGTCTGGACTACTGCAATGGCCTCTTGCTCCAGATCCACACGGACCCCAACACCACCCTTAGAGGCACCCTTGTCTACAGACCCCATGGGCCCCGACCCCAGTTCAGCGACTCCATCGCCGACTTCATCAGCACGCACGCCCTGACCTCTACCGACTACATCCTCCTCGGAGACCTGAACTTTCACCTGGAGAACAACAACGACAGCAACTCCACCACCCTGATCGACAACCTCGCCAACCTCGGACTGAGACAGCTCGTCACAACACCGACTCATTCCGCCGGCCACACGCTCGACCCCGTCTTCTCCTCAAGCTCCCACGTCTCCTTCAGCCACACCACGGAACTCCTCTGGACCGACCACCGCTGCATCCACTTCACCTTCCAGAAACCCACCACACACCACCGCACCCAACAGATCCCACGCCGCTGCTGGAGCAAAGTCACCGAAGACCAACTACGGGCAAACCTCGCTCTCAGCCCTCCCTCCGACCCATCCAACACCGACGTCGCTGCCTGCAACCTCAGACGATGGATAGACGACTGTGCCAACACCCTTGCCCCGCTGAAAAAACTCACCTACAGCGACACCACCAAAAGAGCCAGCTGGTTCACCCCGGAACTCCTAGCTTCCAAGCGTACCTGCCGGAAACTAGAGAAGAAATGGCACAGTGATAAGACACCGGACAGCCACGCAGCCCACAAAGACGCCATCCGCAACCACCACCACCTCATCAGGTCCGCCAAGAGAATCTCCTTCAAAGACCGCCTCGACAACAACGCACACAACAGCAAGGAGCTCTTCAACATCGTGAAGGAACTCTCCAACCCCAGCTCCAACACCAACGGCATCCCGCCGTCGCAAGCCCTGTGCGATTCCCTCGCCACCTTCTTCCAACGCAAGATCGCCGACATCCACGACAGCTTCAACACCCAGACAGCCCCTACTAAGATAGATACACCAGACCCGCCGCACACCATCGACCATGACCCCTTGCCAGCCTGGGCCAGTGTAAACATCGATGACACCATCAAGACCATGAGCACAATACACTCCGGCTCCCCGTCAGACCCTTTCCCGCACCACATCTTCAACAAAGCCAGCAGCTCCATCGCACCCCACCTGTGCAACGTTATCAATCTCTCCTTCGAGACCGCGACCTTCCCAGAGAGCTGGAAACACGCAGAGATCAACGCCCTTCTCAAAAAACCCAAGGCGGACCCGAGAGACCTCAAGAACTTCCGGCCCATCTCCCTGCTTCCGTTCCCAGCCAAGGTCATCGAGAAGATCGTCAACAAACAGCTAACCCGATACCTCGAAGAAAACAGCATCCTGGACCCATCCCAATCAGGGTTCCGCAGCAACCACAGCACTGAGACTGCCCTCATTGCCGCCACCGACGACATCAGGACCCTGCTGGACAATGGTGAGACCGCAGCCCTCATCCTGCTGGACCTCTCCGCCGCCTTCGACACTGTCTGCCACCGCACTCTACGCGCACGCCTCCACGACGCAGGGATCCGAGACAAGGCCCTGGAATGGACCACCTCCTTCCTCGACGGCAGAACCCAGAGAGTCCGCCTCCCACCTTTCCGATCCGAAGCCTCCGAGATCATCTGCGGCGTACCCCAGGGATCTTCCCTCAGCCCAACACTGTTCAACATCTACATGGCCCCGCTCGCACGCATCGCCAGACAGCACAACCTCAACATTATCTCCTACGCCGACGACACTCAACTGATCCTCTCCCTCACCAAGGACCCCCTCGCCGCCAAATCCAATCTCCATGAAGGAATGAAGGCCGTCGCCGATTGGATGAAGATCAGCCGACTAAAGCTGAACACGGACAAGACAGAGGTCCTCATCCTCGGCTACAACCCCTCAGCCTGGGACGACTCCTGGTGGCCAACGACGCTGGGAGCAGCCCCGACACCCACCGACCACGCACGCAACCTGGGAGTCATCCTCGACTCAACGCTCTCCATGGCCAAGCAAGTCAACGCAGTCTCCTCCTCCTGCTTCAACACCCTCCGCATGCTTCGCAAGATCTACAGGTGGATCCCGACAGATACAAGAAGAACAGTCACCCAGGCCCTCGTCAGTAGCAGCCTCGACTATGGGAACGCCCTCTACGCGGGAGCCCCGGCCAAGCTCATCAAGCGACTGCAACGCATACAAAACGCCTCCGCACGCCTGATCCTCGACGTACCACGCCACAGCCACATCACCCCCACCTGAGGAACCTGCACTGGCTCCCCGTCGACAGGAGAATCTCCTTCAAACTCCTCATCCATGCACACAAGGCACTCCACAAGACTGGCCCAGCCTACCTCAACAGACGACTCTTCTTCTACGTCCCCAACCGCCAGCTCCGCTCCGCCGACCTCTCCCTCGCCACCGTCCCTCGCATTCGAAGAACAACCACCGGCGGCAGATCCTTCTCACACCTCGCCGCCAAGACCTGGAACACCCTTCCACTAAGCCTACGACAGACCCAAGACCTGCTGACCTTCAGGAGGCTACTCAAGACCTGGCTGTCCGACCAGTAGCAGCACCCCCCCCCTTTTTTCTCCCCAGCGCCTTGAGACCCTCGCGGGTAAGTAGTGTGCTCTACAAATTCTGTGATTGATTGATTGGTCTCGGCCAATGAGTCCTCGCTCAGCAGATTGCAGGTAGTCCAGAACACCGCGGCGCAACTGGTCCTAAATGCCCTCCCCGGACTGCTTCTCGCCCTCTCCTCCATCAGCTGCACTGGCTCCCAGTACGCGAGCGGGTCAAGTTTAAGGTCTGTTGCAAGGTCCACAAAGCTCTAGACAATCTCAGCCCCGCCTATCTTGCCGAGAAATTTATGCCGTATACACCCTCCAGGTCCCTTCGCTCTGGAACTAAATTCCTTCTTATGGTCCCCCGAGTTAAGAAGGCTAGACTGGGTGGAAAGGCATTCTCCCACCTTGGCCCTCTTTACTGGAATCAGCTCCTCTTGTATTTGAGACAATGCCCTGACCACCTCCAATTCAGAAAGCATCTTAAGACCTTCCTTTTCTGTCTTTGATCCTGTTCCAGTCCCTTAGCTTTCCTGTTGCCTGTCCACAGCGCAGAGATACCCCTCCGGGGGTCGATTCAGGCGCCATATAAATAAATAAATAAATAAATAAATAATTGAAGAGAATTGTTTTTTCTTATAGAAACTAATCTCATTGAGAAAGACCAACCCAATTCTGAAGTCCTAAGTGTTTGTTTGCAAGCTAAAGGTTTTTTTTTTTAGATCTGGTGATAGGAATCATAGTTTTGGAGATATAATAGTCGTCAGGGACTCAAATGCTTGTAATGCCAAGGGTTTGGATGCTATTAATCTCAATTTAAGAAAGGTTTGTTTAGGAGATCAGTCGAAGGAGCAGAGACATGTGAATAATCAGGAATAAACACTCTATAGCACCCCAATGAGCATAAGAAGGCCCCATGGCTTTCTTGTTGTGGGTAAAGGGCGTGGAAATTATATCCTTCACTTTTTTATCTTGAGGTTGTAGCAAGCCATTTCCTTAAAGGTACCCTAAGTATTTCATACCATCTTTCAGAATCCTATCTTTTTGAGTTTACATGAGGACTGGCTCTCTCACTGCAAAGCCATAAACAGCAGAAATAATGATTTGTGGTATCCTTCTCACTTTTTGCTAAAAAGTATTATACCCTCCAAGTAGGCAGAGAAATATCACTGGTGTTGATCCAGTATCTGTATTATTAACTGTTGAAAAGTAGCATGAGTCCCATGCAAACCAAGGGGAAGCACAGTAAAGTGGAACAAACCCAGGAGAGTGGCAAATTCAGTTTTCTCTTTGTCTTCCTATCTGAATGGGATCTTCCAGTACCCTTTAGTTAAATTAACACTGGTTGTATACTTGGACCCCCTAACACCTTAACTAACTCATCAATATATGGCAAAGTATAGCTATCAAATTTAGAAATCCAACTGGGTGCTCGGAAATCAATACAAAACCTTATAGATCCATCGTTCAGGGACTAATATGATGGGAGAACACCATTGATTATAGGGGGGTTCTATGACCTTTTATTCCAACATTTTCTTCATTCCATCCAAGCGCAGTGGTGGTTAAGACAGCACCCTAACCTTACCATAAACAAAGCCATCAAAATGGCAATGACTTCTTCTCAAGCCCAGCCCACTAAAGAGATCACAAAAGAAGGGGAGATGATTAAAGCACTTCTCAGCAGACAAGCAGAGATTTTAGATGCACCAAATCCATATCGTTAGGAGGTTTCTACAGTACCCAGTTCTCCAATAGGTGCAGGAAATCCTCCCGGGCCTTAATGCTGTAATTTAGTCTCCTGTTTGCCTCCTTCAGAGACACAAAACAGAAGGTCTCTAGACTCCCAAGAAGGGCCAGTTGACCATAGAGGACTGGATCATCTAGGAGACTTGTCTGGAGAGGGACATGATGCCTAAAATCATGCCAGGAGGCACTAGAGGCTTCAGGACTGACCAGAAGGAACTTTCCTAGCAGTTGGAGAAAAACAGGACTTAGTCATTTTGTCCACCTATGGAGGCTGGGAGAAGTTGCTGAGGCTTGCCTAGGAGGTTGAACATATGGCAGGCAAGAAATCTACCTTCACAGTCATAGCTTTTTTGTATTTGCACCCTGGACAACTACAGAATTGGTCCTTGCCCCGCTGAAGATTGTATCACATCTGTGTATGTCTGCAGCCCAGAAAGTTGTGACACTACCTGGATTTTTCCTTAGCCTATGATAATAATCCAAATTGCGTTGGGTTCCTTGGTGGGACACATATGTGTTTCTTTGCCCCCAGAAGGACCCAGATAATCATAGGATTCTTTCTTCACCTACGAACAAATCCAAACAGCTGCTGGTTCCGTGGAGTGGCAGAGATGTACCTGTGTGCCCATGCATAGAATCAAATGCCCTTTGGATCTTTCTTAGCATAAGGATCTTTCTTAGCCTAAGAAAAACTCCAAAAAGCATCTGGCCCCCTGATGCGGTCAAAACTACCAGTTTTGGGTGGCAAAACCCTCAGCTTCAGTGGGAGATCAACAGTGACATATCTGACATCGAGGGACCCTCACTGACCTCATCATTAATTCTTGCCCCACTGGAATATTGTAGCACATTTGTGTATGTTTGTGTCCCAGCATGTTGCAAGAGACTGTTTGAATTCTTCCTTAGCTGAAGAAAAAAATCTAAACAGCTTTGGGTTCCTTGGTGGGACACAAATGTGTCTTTATGAGTCTCAGCAAGGACCCAGACGTCACTTGCATTTTTTCTTAGCTTAAGAAGAAATGTGAATCGCATCTGGCTCTTTGCTACTTGCTGTGGCACAGAATTATGTGTCTGAACCCCAGTAAGGAACCAAACACGGGGTGGATTTCTTCCTATGAAAAGAAAAAATCTAAATAGCTTTTGGATCCTGCTAGTTCACCAACTGTGAGTCTATATCCCAGAAAGGAATCAGATACTATTTGGGCATTTTCTACAGAAATATTGAGTTCCTGGTTTTTTTGCTAGGTCACAGTCATACATCTCTTCTGTTTTAAATGCTTTTCTTGGAAAGAGAAACATTGTAAAATTAAGGAGCTGTGTGAAATTGAAACAGGGCTTGAGGATTGCAGGGGGAGTTATTATGAACAATGCTTGTTTCTCTTGTTTTTATCCCCACCTCATGGTTCAATTCTCCTCTTGTTTTGGTAGTGAAAATAGTGGAAGGGAAGGTGATAGAAGCTGGGCTCCACCTCTCACCCTCTCTCTCTCATCTCCCTCCAGCAGAAAAAAGTGGTTTGAGTTACTGGTCATGTCTAGGGAAGAGGTAGTGGTAGTAATAACTGCCCTTACCCCTCCTATACACTTATGACCTGCTTCTTCCTTGTATGGATCTGGGAGGGGCTATGGACTCCCTCCCAGGCCGATATTTTCATGTGATACTATTAGTGAGGTGAGTAAGGAGCCACCACATTCAGGAGTTTCCCAGTTCCCAGAAAAGACTGGGCTTTTGCAAAACTCCTTCTCTCATACCCAGGCACTGCATTGTTGTCAATTGTGGGGACAAAATAAAGTCAAAGCAAACAGGTGCCAGCTGGGGGGGGGGCTTAAAGACATTATGACATAAAAATGTATATAGCTCCAGAGGCAATGGTTTAATTGACAATTATGTGCCAGCTATAAGTTGGCTGATGGTTCTTCAATCCTATGTTTAGACGGTCTGTGTTTTTTATAATAATAAGAGTGTAAAAATATAGGGCCCAATTCACAAAGGTATCTTACACTTTTAAGTAAATGTTTTACTTTTCCCTATACTTACTCATTGGGAGACTCTGCAGTTGACGGGGAGATCTCCGTATGGTAAATTATAGGGAAACAAAAAAGTGTATTTTACTAAAAAGAAAATTACATTACCATTGTTTTGAAATATTTTTAATTCATTTACATATATTAAATTAAAATTATTTTGTCTGAAATTTATATTAAATTAAAATTACCCATAAAGTAAAAAAATATGCTTTAGTGAAGATTAATCGTGAAGAATAGAATACATTTTTTTGGTGAAAACTTTATTTTTTAGTTAGTTTAGTACCGTACATGCATAGCATGCCAACAGGTATATGGTATACATTGCAATTATCCAAACAAATAGCGCAGCTATCACTATAGTCATCATTAGTCTCATTATACCGTGTACTCAGTAGGACAGCTAACATTACAAGAAGAAGGCAGAGGTTTCCCCAGTTTGTTCTGTGGCGTCTATAATTTGGTGCGATTATATGTGAAAGAGGCATTTATCGGGATTGTGTGTCAACAGAGGTGTCCAGTGTAAGGAGATAGGTCCACAGCGGTTGCCAAATATCAAGGTGTCTAGAGGTGGGCAGCTGCACAGCTGCATAAAGATCGCTGTTTGTATCACAGTGTATTCAGCTTTGATCCATGCATTCGTGGTAGGTGGGTGTTTGCTGCCCCAGTGTATAGCAATTTCTCTTTTGGCAAGAAGTAGGGCAATAGCTATGAATCTGGGTGAAGCTTTAGGTATATCCTGGACATATTCCAAGAGAGCTAGTGTGGGGAGGGTTCAATAGTAAGTTGCGTCCTAAGGGCAAGCTCAGTGAAAATTTCATACCAGTGCGACGCAATCTTACTACAGGTCCATATCATGTGGGCAAAGTCTGCCAGGAGGGCATGGCATTTGGGGCATTCAGATGAACGGGTTGGGTCTATTCGTGAGAGTTTAGCAGGTGTAGCATATACTCGCTGGAGAAATTTAAAGTGCAGTAATTTACAGCAATGATCGAGGGACACTGAGCGTGTTTGTGCACAACATGCATACCATTTTGGGTCGGGTAAAGGGTATCCTAGATCCTGTTCCCAGGCAGCTCGCAGCTTGGAATCTCGGGTAGGAAGTAAGGCCAAACTGGCATGATAAAGCTTATAAATTAAATGATCCCCATTAGAGTTATTTATAATCAGTGTCAGGGGTGGAAATTCATCTGGCTCTAAGGGGTAGGTTAGAATCTGAGCCATAAGTGCTCCCTGAAGCCGTTGCAAAACAAGGTGATCCATATGAGGGGCAGTTTGGAAGTGTGCATCTTCTGTGCATGAGAGCACATCTCAATTGGGGAAAAGATCCCCAAATGTGCTCAAAGAGTATCTTGAGAGGGTGCGTTGGACCAGTGTTTCTTGTGTAATAGGCAACCAAGGGTTAGCAGCTTTGGGGATTGCTGGGGAGTATAATAAATGGCCATCCATCATTCGAATCAGTCATTTACAGGCCCAGCTAGTAGTGGACACTGTTTGAATATCCTGTGGATCTCACGGCAATCCATTCAGCAATACTGCTGCCAATGGTGTCGGCGCAGCCAGATCCATCTCGGGTCTAGTGTAGGGTAGACGTGCATCTGGGTGGTACGAATAGAATTAATTATAAGTAATTTAATTATATTTAAAAAAAATTATACATTAAATTGTACATTGAAAATGGTGTTTCAAATATTTTAAAATTAAATAATAAATATACAATATTTAACAATATTAAATTATTTAAAATAATTTAGTTTAGTTTAACATTATTTCTTACAGGGTTTTATTTAATGTGTCTACCTCCAATGTTTTCTATGGAATGGTGTTGGAGTACCAGTGGTTGGCAATGTGTGGAGCAGTAGTAATTTACCCTTGAACATTTGACTCCATCCACTGGAGATATATGAGGTACACCTTTGAAGTAACTTTACATTCAGATTTTGTGAATGGACAAAAAGTTGTAAACTTATTCAAATGTGTAAGCTACTCAAAATTGTAAGTTACCTTTGTGAATCAGCTCCATAGTATTGGTCAAACTGTAATATGCTACAATAATTTTAACATTTAGTTATGCTAAATTGAAGAACATATTTTGTAAGTTATACCATTTGAAAGGTAGCAAAGCCACACGACAAATACTAGGGCAGGCACAATTTTCTGATGTTATTAAAAATAACTGTTTATAAATAAATAAATAAATACATACAGAGCACTCCCTTGTTTTTTTACTGCATTTAACCATGATCGTGGTACTTATTTCTAAGGATTTTAAAACTGCATGCTCACTGTTAATTTTAAGTATACTCAATGTATCTACCTTGTAAGAATAAGAGCCTGAGGTCGGCTCGCTGGATTTCAAACACACTACTTGCAAGTCACACCAGATGTCATCAATGGGCCTTGATTCATCCAAACACCATGCTGGTAAATCATACCGTTCCAAACCATACACAAAGCTAAGCTGCATTAGGCAATTATTAAACATTTATCAAAAATCACTTTCTCTTATAATTGGTAGACTCCATAGATTGGGAAGTGGCAAAATGCATTGTTAGGGTGCAAGGGAGCCTGTTATGTTTGAACACTAATATATCAACTTTACACTCAAATAATTTACAAAACTATTGACTATCCAACACTTTGGTCCAAAATATTGACTTTCTAAGAGTAAGTATAAGTATTTAATTATAATTATAGCAGTTTAATTTAAAATAAAGGGGTACACATATATATACATATTCATATGTGTGCATATATTGCTCAGTGACGGTTGCCACTAGGTAGTTATAGTTAGGACATTATTGTGTTGCTAATAACTTTGGAACCATTTGATGAATTTCCACAAAACTTTTAAAAAGTGCTCTTTTTTGCCTAGTTTTTTGCCTAGTTTGTGGATAGAAAGTTTCTGCCTGGGGGGCAGAAAGCACCCTAGACACTAGGGATTATTTTTTTATAGGTCAGGGGTGGGGGCTGCCCACACCCCACCCCTTCCCCCCCAAAAAGGCAAAAGTCTTTCAGCCCCCCCAGGAGGCATATAGGGGCAATAGCCCCTGATCTGTCCACGTGGGTGGCAGAAAGCCCACTAGGCACCAGGGACTTCAAAGTTAATTATCATAAAATGACCTGGTTTTGTAAGGGGGGTCACCTGGGTGTTTGGCCCCGGGCTCGGCGGCCATCTATAGAAACCTACCAAACCCACAAATCTCTGAAGACTAGGGACTCGGGGGAGTCCAGGGAGGTATGGCTTGCATGGACCCCCAACATTTTACTACCCAGAATCCCCTGCAAACCTCAAATTTAGCAGAAAAAATCAAATTTTTCTCAAGTTTCTGTGTGGGTAAGTTGTGGGATCACCGGGCTGACACAAATTTCCCACCACCCAGCGTTCCCCCAGGTCTCCTGATACAAATGGTACTTCACTCGTGTGGGTGGGCCAAGTACCCGCCACAGGCAAGGGCCCAAAACATATTGTGGAGACATCAAAATTACCTATCACAAAACGACCTGGTTTTGCAACGGGGTCATCTGGGTTTTTGGCCCCGGGCTCGGCGGCCATCTAGGGAAACCTACCAAACCCACACATTTCTGAAAACTAGACACCCTGGGGAGTCCAGTGAGGTATGGCTTGTGTGGATCCCCAACATTTTCCTACCCAGAATCCCCAAACCTCAAATTTATCTGGAAAATCACTTTTTCCACACATTTTGGTGTGGGATCACCGTGCCGGCATAAATGTCCTACCACCCAGTGTTCCCCATGGTCTCCCGAGTAAAATGATACCTCCCTTGTGTGGCTGTCTAATGCAGAATCGGCTAAAAACTTATTTTTTTAAAAATGTAGCGCTTAGAATTTGCTGTGCTATTCCATTAATCCCTATGTTTTTGGCCCTTCCCAGTCACAGGTCCTTGGCCCACCCACACAAGTGAGGTATCATTTTACTGGGGAGAACAAGGGGAATGCTGGGTGGTAGGACATGTGTACCGTACCGGCACAGTGATCCCACGCAAAAATGTGTGGAAACAGTGATTTTTTTCAGCTAAAATTGAGGTTTGTGGGGGATTCTGGGTAGGAAAATGTTGGGGGATCCTTGCAAGCCATACCTCCCTGGACTCCCCCGGATCTCTAGTTTATATAGGTTTGCTAGGCTTCCCTAGGTGCCATCAGAGCTAGGGTTCAAAATCCACAGCTAGGCATTTTGCAAAAAAAGGGTTAGTTTTCACTGTAAAAATGTTGTGTGTCCACGTTGCGTTTTGGGCCCTTTCCTGTCCCGGGCACCAGGCCTACCCACACAAGTGAGGTACCATTTTTATCGGAAGACTTTTGGGAATGCTGGGTGGGTGGAATTTTGTGGATCCACGCAGATTCCAGAACTTTCCATCACAGAAATGTAAGGAACATGTGTTTTTTTTGACAAAGTTTGAGGTTTGCAAGGGATTCTGGGTAACAGAATATGGTGAGAGCCACACAAGTCACCCCCTCCTGGATTCCTCTGGGTGTCTAGTGTTAAAAAATGTATAGGTTTGCTAGGCTTCCCTAGGTGCCAGCAGAGCTAGGGTTCAAAATCCACAGCTAGGCACTTTGCAAAAAAATGGTCAGTTTTAATTGTAAAAATGTGGTGTGTCCATGTTGTGTTTTGGGCCGTTTCCTGTCACGGGCACTAGGCCTATCCACACAAGTGAGGTACCATTTTTATCGATAGACTTTGGGGAATGCGGGGTGGGTAGAATTTTGTTGTTCCACGCAGGTTCCAGAACTTTCCATCACAGAAATGTGAGGAAAATGTGCTTTTTTTTTTTACAAAGTTTGAGTTTTGAAAAGGATTCTGGGTAACAGAAGCTAGTGAAAGCCACACAAGTGACCCCATCCTGGACTCCCCTGAGTGTATAGTTTTCAAAAATGTATAGGTTACCTAGGTTTCCCGAGGTGCCAGCAGAGCTAGGGTTCAAAATCCACAGCTAGGCACTGTGAAAAAAAGGGTCAGTTTTCACTGTAAAAATGTGGTGTGTCCACGTTGCATTTTGGGCCGTTTCCTGTCGTGGGCACTAGGCCTACCCACACAAGTGAGGTACCATTTTTATTGGAAGGCTTTGGGGAATGAGGGGTGGGTGGAATTTTGTGGATCCACACAGATTCCAGAAATTTCCATCACAGAAATGTGAGGAAAATGTGTTTTGTTTGACAAAGTTTGAGGCTTGCAAGGGATTCTGGGTAACAGAACCTGGTAAGAGCCACACAAGTGACCCCATCCTGGATTTCCCTGGGTGTCTAGTTTTCAAAAATGTATATGTTTGCTAGGTTTCCCTAAGTGCTGGCAGAGCTAGGGTTCAAAATCTACAGCTAGGCACTTCGCTAACAAAGGGTCAGTTTTCACTGTAAAAATGTGGTGTGTCCATGTTGCATTTTGGGCCGTTTCCTATCCCGGGCACAAGGCTTACCCACAAAAGTGAGGTACCATTTTTATCGGAAGACTTTGGGAAATGCGGGGTGGGTGGAATTTTGTGGATCCAAGCAGATTCTAGAACTTTCAATCACAGAAATGTGAGGAAAATGTGTTTTCTTTGACAAAGTTTGAGGTTTGCAAGGGATTCTGGGTATTAGAACCTGGTGAGAGCCACACAAGTCACCCCATCCTGGATTCCCCGGAGTGTATAGTTTTCAAAAATGTATAGGTTTCCTAGGTTTCCCTAGGTGCCGGCAGAGCTAAGGTTCAAAATCCACAGCTAGGCACTGTGAAAAAAAGGGTCAGTTTTCACTGTAAAAATGCGATGTGTCCACGTTGCGTTTTGGGCCATTTCCTGTCGCGGGCACTAGGCCTACCCACACAAGTGAGGTACCATTTTTATTGGAAAATGTTGGGGAATATGAGGTGGGTACAATTTCGTGGATCCACACAAATTCTAGCGCTTTCCATCACAGAAATGTGAGGAAAATGTGTTTTTTTTAAACAAAGTTTGAGGTTTGCAAGGGATTTTGGGTAACAGAACCTGGTGAGAGCCACACAAGTCCCCCCATCCTGGATTCCCCTGAGTGTCTTGTTTTCAAAAATGTATAGGTTTGCTAGGTTTCCCTTGGTGCCGGCAGAGCTAGGGTTCAAAATCCACAGCTAGGCACTTTGCAAAAAAAAGGGTCTGTTTTCACTGTAAAAATGTGGTGTGTCCACGTTGCGTTTTGGGCCGTTTCCTGTCACGGGCACTAGGCCTACCCACACAAGTGAGGTACCATTTTTATCGGGAGACTTAGGGGAACACAGAATTATAGAGCAACTGTTATTACCTAGTGACTTTCAATGCATTTCTGCCTTCCAAATGTAAGACAATGTGTAAAAAAGATGTCACTTTGAAAAATGCCCTATAATTCACATGCTAGTATGGGTACCCACAATTTCGGAGATGTGCAAATAGCTACTGTTTCTAAACTCTATGTTTTGTTCCCATTCCGGAAATACATAGGTCTCTTTGATACCTATTTTCCACTCTTTATATTTTACCAAATGAATTGCTATATACCTGGTACACGATGAAAAACCATTGCAAGACGCTGCTCAGTTATTGGCTCTGGGTTCCTCGGGTTCTTGGTGAACTTACACGTCCTATATATCCCCACAACCAGAAGGGTCTAGCAGATGTAACGGTATATTGCTTTCAAACATCTGTCATACTTAGAAGTTATAGGTGAAAACATTGGCGCAAATGGCGGTTTTTTTCAACTCATTTTCAATTTTTCTAAATGTCAACTGTTAGTTTCTATTAAAAAAAACCTTGAAGGATCAACACAAATGACCCCTTGCTTAATTCAGAATTTTGTCTACTTTTCAGAAATGTATAACTTTATAATGTAAATGTAAATTATGTATAACTATATAATTTATAAATGATTGCTTTCACACCCATTTCTACCACTAACTGGAAGGTGGTTGAAAGCACAAAAAATAGCCAAAAATATGCTATGTCCCAGTAAAATGCCAAAACTATGTAAAACATTTTGGTTTCCTAAAAAACGTCTGCCAGTCTCTGAAAGCTGGGAAGATGGTGATTTCGCACCACAAACCCTTAGTTGATACCATTTGCAGGGAAAAAACAAGACGCTTTCTTCTGCAGCACTTTTCCCCCATTCCCCCCCCCCAAAAAAAAATGTTTTATTTTGGCTAATTTCTGGGTCCCCTCCAGGGAAAACCACAAACCCTGGCTACCTTTAAAATCCCCATGATGTTGAAAGAAAAAGACGCAAGTTTTCTGTCAATACCTTATGTGGACAAAAGTTACAGGGGCCTAAGTGCTAACTACCCAGAATAGCCAAAAAAAGGCTTAGCACAGGGGGGGAAAAGGCCTAGCAGCGAAGGGGTTAACCATGCCAGTCAGGAATGTGCAGTCCCTTCTTCTATTCCACCCCATAGATGAGCTGTCAATTATTGTACAAAAAGAAGTTGGGCATTCTTGAGCGAGCGCTGTTGTTGCATTCCACCAGTTGCCCCTCGCCAGCCACAAATGCTTTTACTGAAAAGTCTTTCAGTCCGTAATTGCATGAATTTAGCTCAATAGCTGCATATCCTTGGATTATATAATGCCTGGCTGTTTAGCCAGCAAAATACATGCCAAAATACTTTTTCTGTGACGTTCTGGCAGCATCCAAATCAATTTGTTTGTAAGTTCCACCTAAAAGCTGCCTAACTCCTTATGGCTGGTGCTCCGTTCGTGAGGGCGGACTCAGGTAGACATTCATTAACTCCTCCAAAGAAAGATACAGGCACTCGCGGAGTCTAGTACAATGAAAGACATCTACTCGAGACGGCACAGTCCCTTCTTAGTGTTGACATACTGTTGTCCATTTGAAACGTGGGTGGATGAATTTAAATGCCACAGTTTCAAGTCTAAGTTGAATGTAGCAAGCATTGCGAAAGACTGGATTTGCCGAAACGTGTCTGCTTGTAAAAAGAATAAATTCATGGTATTAGACTCCGCGAGTGCTCATATCTTTCTTTGAAGAAGTTAATGAATATTATCTACTGGCGGTCGCCAGTAGATAGTTATAGTTACAACCTATTATCCATAGGAAATCCGCGACATTCTATTTGAAATAACTCTCTTGCCGGTTGACGTATCTTCGCAAAATTTTCAAACTTTGTGGGGCGCTCCGGTCCGCTCCTACCCTGAAAGTCTCGGGGGATTCGTCAAGCGGGGCCGAGAAAAAGGGGGTCCCAAAACGCGTTTTCCCCATGCAATTTTCCATAGGAAACTTTAGACACGGCTACAGCCCGAACTGCTGAACGGAATTACACCAAATTTGGCAAAGAGGTAGTTCTTGGTTCAGAAAGAACCCTTTTTGTTAAATGGTGTAAATCCGTTCAGTAGTTGCTGAGAAAATCAAAAGTAAAAAGATAGATATATCTAGGGCCGCGGATCCTCCCGAGCACGAGCTTTATGTTAATTGGCTGTCAACACTCCAAATCAGGAAGTGTTGGCAGCCATTTGTCCTCGGTAGAACCGAGGGACAGAAACAAGTGCGTAAAGCGCACAAAGGGAGCAGGGTAGAAACACCCTGACCCCTAGGTCTGCTCAGGGGGTCCCACAAGGACCCCTGGGCAAAAACTTTTTTTTTTTTTTAAATCGGCAGGATGCGCTCAGGGAGCACAAATCCTGCCGGAAAAAAATCGAAGCGCGGTCTCCGCGCTTCGATGTTAATTGGCCCCTGGGTGGGCCAAGTCCCGGGGGCATGCTGGGGGGTTAATTTTATGTGTGGGGGCCTCTAAGGGCCCCCAAGCCCGGGGACCACCACCCCCGGGGCTTTATGTATAATGGTGCGGGAGGGCTCTGAGCCCTCCCGCAGCCCCGAGGACCACCACCTCCCGGGGCTTCTTTTTAAAATTAAAAACCTGTGTGGGGGCTCCAGCCCCACACGCCCCGGGACCACCACCTCCCGGGGCACTAAGAAAAATTAAAATGGGGGTCCATTTTGGACCCCAAGCCCCGAGGACCACCACCTCCCGGGGCTTTCAAAATGTAGGGAGGGGGCCGCGCGGCACCCCTCCTGGAGCTTGTGGTGGCCCTGGGGACCACCACCCCCAGGGCCGGCTCCTGCAGTGTCCCGGGGTGCCTACCCCTGGGACACTGCTGTTTGCAATGACAGGACGGAGCCTCGCGGCTCCCGTCCTGTCATTGCAAACTTGCTTTGGATATTGGAAGAGAGGCAGGAAACCTGCTCTCTCTTCCAATATCCAAAGCCGACTGCTTTCCACATGGGGAGCAGCATGTTAGCTGCTCCCCATGTGTAAAGCAATGCCGGCTCCCGTAGGACACGGGGAGCCGGCGGGACTGTGGGGGCTTGGGGACCCCCACAGTCCCCAACGAGAGGCCAGGCCCCGGGGGATGGGGTCCCCGGGGTCATAAGTGGCCACGGAGGGGGCCACGCAGCCCCCTCCCCAAAGTAAAAAAATGGATAAAAAAATAAAAAAAAGTGCAAGGCCGGCCCGGGGATGGGGTCCCCGGGGCTTTAAATGGCCTGAGGAGGGGGCCACGCAGCCCCCCTCCAAATAAAAAAAAGAGGCCATGCCCCGGGGATGGGGTCCCCGGGGCCAATACAGGCCCAGGGAAGGGGGCCACGCGGCCCCCTTCCCGTTTTTTTAAATTTTAATTTAAAAAAGGGGTAAGGCCCTGGGGATGGGGTCCCCAGGGCCTAAAAATAGGAAAAAGGAAGGGGGCCACACAGCCCGCCTTCAGGGAAAAAAAACGATCGGGCCCGTAGGCCCCGCCCCTTCCTTCACCACTCTGCAAACGCGCCCCTGGCGCGTTTGCAGAGGAGAACAATTCCCCTTGAATACTGGGGGTCCCTGGGAGCCAACTAGCCCACCAGGAACCTCCAGTATGCGTCAGGGGCTGCCTTGCAGAGAGGTGTACAGAGGCCACGCCCCTTTTACACCTCTCTGCAACGCAGCTCTATGGCGCTTTTGGAGGTATATGGTGGGCTAGTTGCACCCCAGGGACCCTCAGGATTCAAGGGGAGTTAATCCCCCGACTTAAAACGCGCCACGGGGCGCGTTTGCACAGTGGTGAAGGGAGGGGCGGGGCTTCAGGTGACATGTGTGCAAACAGGCCCCGTGGCGCGTTTTAAGATGGGGAATTAAATCCTCTTCAATCCTGAGGGTCCCTGAGGGCCAACTAGCCCAACAGGTATGTCCAGAAAGCGCCACAGAGCTGCGTTGCAGAGAGGTGTAAAGGGGTGTGGCCTCTGTACATGTCTCTGCAACGCAGCCCCTGGCGCATACTGGAGGTTCCTGGTGGGCTAGTTGGCCCGTAGGGACCCTCATGATTCAAGGGGACTTAATCCCCCAACTTAAAACGCGCCACGGGGCGCGTTTGCACAGATGTCACCTCAGGCCCCGCCCCTCCCTTCACCATTGTGCAAATATTCCTCTAAAATCAGCCAAAATACGAATTCTGATTTACTCACCTGTTATCAGGAGAGACCTCAGTGCTGCATCTTTCAGCCCAGTACTGATCCTCAAAAGTAATTTTAACCGTACTTACAGGTAACTTGAATTTCCTTCCATAGGCTAACATTGACTGGTTTCACTTGGAAATTCTTCTAAGTGTGGAGTTTTGGAACTTTAAAATATTCATCTAAAATCAGCCGAAATACGAATTCCGATTTACTCACCTGTTATCAGGAGAGACCTCAGTGCTGTATCTTTCAGCCCAGTACTGGTCCTGAAAAGTAATTTTAACCGTACTTACCGGGAACTTGAATTTCCTTCCATAGGCTAACATTGACTGGTTTCACTTGGAGATTCTTCTAAGTGTGGAGTTTTGGAACTTTAAAATATTCATCTAAAATCAGCCGAAATACGAATTCCGATTTATTCATCTGTTATCAGGAGAGACCTCAGTGCTGCATCTTTCAGCCCAGTACTGATCCTCAAAAGTAATTTTAACCGTACTTACCAGTAACTTGAATTTCCTTCCATAGGATATCATTGCCTGCTTTTTGCTGAAAAAGTTTCTAAGTGTTGATTTTTGAAACATACAAATATTCCTCTAAAATCAGCCGAAATACGAATTCCGATTTACTCACCTGTTATAAGGAGAGACCTCAGTGCTGTATCTTTCAGCCCAGTACTGGTCCTGAAAAGTAATTTTAACCGTACTTACCAGTAACTTATATTTTCTTCCATAGGAATCCATTGTCTGGTTTTCAGCAGAAAAGTTTCAAAGTGTCGATTTTCACAAACTACAAATATTCCTTAAAAATCGCCTGTATGACTTAAACGCATTCTTTCAACTGTTTACAGGAGATGCACCAGTGCTGGATCCAGGATCCAACACTGAGTAAGAAAAAGTAACGATAACAGTTTTTACCTGCTAAGTGAATTTCCTTCCATAGGATAACATTGGTGATTCTATGAGAAAAAGTTTCTAAGTGTCAACTTTTAAAATACAATAATATTCCTTAAAAATCACGACTATAACCAAAACGCTTTTACTCAACTGTTTACAGGAGATGTACCAGGACTGAATCTAGGATCCAGTCCTGTGGTTAGAAAAGTAATCCATAAAGTAACTAATTGCATTTAACTAGAAATTCACATTGAGCTGAATGTTGCATTGTGTTTGAAAATGTGTTGCCCATTGCAACAACTGTAACTACTGTACTTAAAAGTCTATTGCCTATGTGCAAAGTATTTAAACTAAAGTAATTCATTCTGAGAAAGTATTTTTGTAATGTAATGTATAATGTAATTACAATGTAATTTAAAAAATAAAATATGTAAAAGAAATTGTTTCTAAAAATGTAGTAAATCAGTATGAAAAAAATTAATATAAAAATTAATACATTTAAAAATTGTCATTTAAAAAACCTTTGAAATTCACTGAAAAAACCGTAGGTTTCAGGCACGTTATAGTTACAAATTAGCATTTTAAAAACCTTTGAAATTCACTGAAAAAACCATAGGTTTCAGACACGTTATAGTTAGAAATTAGCATTTAAAAAACCTTTGAAATTCACTGAAAAAACCATAGGTTTTAGGGACAGTTATAGTTAGTTGGACATTGCACTCGTACAAAACCCGTGAAATTCCCCCGTTATAGTTAGTTCAGCTAACTATAACTCGCGCCCCCGCAATGCACTGCTGATGACGTCACATATTACATCACTCATGACATGGTCAGTGACATCATGTGATCAAGCTCGCTTTGACGAGCGAAACGCGTCATGGCAGGCATTATGCCTGTGTTAATTTTGTGGTGTATTTTATAATAAATTTTCTGCATACTCCACGAACAACTTTATTCGACCCTTTATTCTGAGTGTGGCTGAGGTCAGTGCCTACTGGGTCTGTCGACATTTGGCAGACAGGAAGCGTTACGAGATATATATATATATATATATATATATATATATATATATATATATATATATATATATTACCTACTGGCAGTCGCCAGTAGGTAGTTATAGTTACAACCTAGTTTCCATAGGAAAAGCATTTTTGATTTGCTAATAACTTTGGCGTCGTTTGACGAATCTTTATGAAAGTTTGCAAAAAGTTGCACTTTTAGGTTAGCTCCTATCTTGAAAGTTTGGGGGTGATTTGTCAAGCGGGGCTGAGAAAAAGGGGGTCCCAAAACGCGTTTTCTCCATGTTAATTTCCATAGGAAATTTTGCGACGATCTACAGCCCAAACTGCTGAACGGAATTACCTCAAATTTGGCAGAAAGGTAGAGCTTGGTTCAGAAAGCGACCTTTTTTTTTAAATGGGGTAAATCCGTTCAGTAGTTTTTGAGAAATACAAAAAATAAGAGTCAAAAATCAATTTCCCATAGGAAACTTTGTGCAAGGCTACATCCGAAACTACTGAACGGAATTACCCCAAATTTGGCAAAAGGTAGTGCTTGGCTCAGAAAGCGACCTTTTGTAAAATGGTGTAAATCCGTTAAGTGGTTGCTGAGAAATAAGAAAAATAAAAGTTTCAATATCTGGGCGGAGCCTAAGTCCCGTGCACGAGCTTCACTGTGATTGGCTGCGAACACTCCAAACCAGGAAGTGTTGGCAGCCATCTTGTGGCTCGGTAGAAGCGAGTCACTAGAAAACAGAGAAACAAAGGTATAAAACAAGAGAAGGGGGCAGGGTAGAAACACCGTGACCCCCTAGGCCTGCTCAGCGGGTCCCAGAAGGACCCCAGGGCCAAAAAAAGCATTTTTTATAGAAAAAAATAAATCGGTGCAATTCGCGCTGGGGTTGCGGGTTCCCGCATTTTATTTTAATGAGGTCCCCGGGTGGGCTAGGTCCCGCGGGCATTTCTTAAAAAATAATAGCTGGGGGTCGCTGGGGCTGCGGGGGCCTGCTGGGGTCCCTGCAGCCCCGGGGCTTCACTCATATTGGGAGGGGGGTTGCGCGGCCCCTCTCCTGGAGCCCTCCACGTGCTTATAACTTTGGCGTCATTTGACGAATCTTTACGAAATTTTCAAAAAGTTTCTCTTTTTGATCAGCTCCTATCTTGAAAGTGTGGGGTGATTGGTCAAGGGGGCTGAGAAAAAGGGAGTCCCAAAATGTGTTTTCTCAATGCATTTTCCATAGGAAACTTTAGATAAGGCTACAGGTCAAACTGCTGAACGGAATTACGGCAAATTTGTGAGGGAGAAAGGTTGTGGTCCAGAAAGCGCTTTTGTTGAAATGGTGTAAATCCGTTCAGTAGTTTTTGAGAAATATTAAATTTTACAGATATCGATATTTGAGAATTCTGACATCTGATTGGCTGAGGGTTACGAGCACGAGCTCGCGGCTCATTGGCTGTGAACGGTTGAAACTAGGAAGTGTTGGCAGCCATTTTGTGACTTAGTCCGTCAGCTCGCATCTCTCCGTGTAGAAGCCATCGGGTGTGTAGTTTTACCTCTGCGAGGCAACACTGGCATCTGTGTCTGTGTAAGTTACTCCTTTGACGCTGCCTCTCCCCACATCACGAGGTCACGGCTGTACCTTTAGAAGCCAGTCTGTTGGCTCGGAGCTCTGTGAGTCAGTCTGTCGGCACGACCCTCTACACAACCCAAACACCACTGCACTACCTAACTAAACACTAAACCACTACTGCCAGCATGACCCCCTACACTACAGAAACACCACTGCACTACCTTAAACCCTAAAGCACTACCCCCAGCACGACCCCCTACACTACAGAAACACCACTGCACTACCCTAAACCCTAAAACACTACCCCAGCACGACCCCCTACAGTACCCAAACACCACTGCACTACGTAACTAAACACTAAACCACTACTGCCAGCATGACCCCCTACAATACAGAAACGCCACTGCACTACCTTAAACCCTAAAACACTACCCCCAGCACGACCCCCTAAACTACAGAAACACCACTGCACTACCCTAAACCGTAAAACGCTACCCCCAGCATGACCCTCTACACTACCCAAACACCACTGCACTACCCTAAACCCTAAAACACTACTCACAGCATGACCCTCTACACTACCCAAACACCACTGCACTACCCTAAACCCTAAAACACTACTCACAGCAGGACCCCTACACTACACAAACACCACTGCACTACCCTAAACCATAAAACACTACCAGTCCATTGGCTCACAGCTCTGCGTTTGCGAGCCGACGGCCCGTAGCTCTCTCTGTGCGAGCCGAGCCCACGGGCCGTAGCTCTCCCTTTGCGAGGCTGCCCGACGGCCTGCAGGTCTCCCTGTGCTAGCCAGATCGCAGTTGTCAGTCTGCGAACCGATATTGGGAATATAAGGTGGCTCTAAAAATAGCCTTTGTGTTTATTAGTTGGAGCTACATATAAGTACGGATGCACAGCTTCAGGTTATTCAGAAAAACTCGATTTCCCTGATCTGTGAAGTGTACTCCATCACTTCTGTAGATATCAGCCATATCATATCGTATGTTGTTGTTGTAGATCGACCCCATTCTATGGTCTCTGAGGTATGCAGACACAGCTTTGTTGACATTCTTCCTAGATTTTTCAATCTGAGGACAAAATTTGTTTGACCATTTCCACTTCTGTCTTTGGCATATATTGGAATATACAAAGACAGTTTGAGGCAAAAGCAACATCAATTGTCTAAAGGTGTCCTTTATTAGCATTTCCAAACCTACCCCAGTCAATGTGCCCAGGTCATTTCCACCACAGTGCACAATCATGAGATCAGGGAGTTGGAGATGCAAACAGGTTTTAACCAAAGGGAGTAATTGGTGCCACTTCAATCCTCTCTGTCCAAACCATTTAATGTCCACATTTTGTAAACCTAGGTCTAAGTCAATACGTCTCTGTTCTGCATACCTCTTGCACCAGAAAACATAGCTATGTCCTACGATCCACACTAGCATTTTGAAGGTGTAGCTGGAAGATATGGATAGATGTCTGTAGCTCATGCAGTCCGTTCGTAGAATAAGAGATATTTTTAAAGATGGGGAACTACTTTTTTCTCTCATACAAAACGATAACTGTTTGGGAGATGAAAAACATTGTTTACTAAAAAGTAGGGTGCATATTAGTTTGTCGAAAAGCATCTTTGTCATTGGTTAATAAAAAGCAGTTTCAACGTAGAGTTCATATGATAGGATAAAATTTGGTCAGTTCAACCACACCTGCTACTTGCATTTGGAAGGCACTGTTCGAACTTAAAACAATGGTGAACTTTTAACCTGCACGTGCCCTTAAATGTTCGAGAAAATGTTGCAAAAAATATCGTTAGGTTTGAAAAAATGATGAACTTTTAACCTGCACGTGTCGTAGAATGTTCTAGAAAGTTTGCTGATAGAATACGTTGAACTTCTCACCTGTATGTGTTCTTAAATTTTTTTAAACTGTTTATATGGAAAGTTCAAAAATAACCAATAGAGAGAAGTTTTGCAATTTGAAAAAATAAAGGAACTATTCTGATTTGTTCTTTACATGTATTTATGTGTGGAGCAACAGGGAAATTGTGCCATTACTGGTTCCATTCTTGATGAGAGCGGTGCATTACATGTACTGTGTGACAAAGAAAGAATTGCAAATTTGGCAGGGAGAAAGGTCTTGGTGCAGAAAGCGCGGTTTTGTGGAAATGGTGTAAATCCGTTCAGTAGTTTTTGAGATATTAAAGGAAAAAAAGATATATATATCTGGACTGTGCCTAACTCCCGAGCACGAGCTTGCCTCTGATTGGCTGCTAACAATTCAAACCAGGAAGTGTTAGCAGCCATCTTGTGCCTCGCATCGAGTGAAAATATAAAAGAAAGGTCCCAGGGGCAATTTAATATACCGGAGCTCTGTCTGTGCAAGATACCGCTTTCACGCTGCGTCTCCCTACATCAGCAGGTAACGCACCCTTTTCCACCATCAACAGCATACCTCCAACAACATACTTGGGCCCGCAAGTCTGCCTCTGCGAACCACTTGTCGGCTCACAGCTCTTCGGGTGCGAGTTCTCAAGCCCGCAGTTGTATCTGTGAAGCCAATACTGGAAATATACCGGAGGTGTCTCTCTGCGAGATACGCTCTTCACTCTCCCTCTCCCCATATCAGTGTTCCGCAGCTATCCCTTTGGAAGCCGATGGCCCGCACCTTTCCCTATACTAGTCGGCCCGCAGGTGTTCCTCTGCGAGCTGGCCCGCAGCTCTTCCTCTGCGAACTGATGGGCCACGGTTCTCCCTCTATGAGCCTGCTAGTCGGCTCGCAGTTCTTCATCTACGAGCCAGACCGCCGGCTCTTAAGACTCTGAGAACAGATGTAAGGGAGGCAACGATCATGCAGGTCGGACACCCAACACTGCTCCGACATCCCGCAGTAGGAGCTCCTTGTCCGCCATCTCCCCTCACCCCCACCCCACACAAACAAATGTGACAGTCACGTTAGGTTGGACAAATAAGAATCTTAGTCATGTATGGATTTACATATAAAACATTTTATTAAAACAAAACAACAACAAATAAAACTATGTACAGCCATGTCGTGTCATCGCTGGACCATTTGTGAATCACAGCCTGTAAGACAAAAAGAAAGATAAGATGGTGCGTCATGCGTCCAGCAAAGGAGAAAGAGAAAGAGAGAAAGAGTGAGGGAGAAAGAGAGAAACAAAGAAAGAGTGAGAGAGAGAGGAAGACAAAGAAATAGAGAAAGAGTGAGAGAGAGAAAGAGAGAAATAATATGAGAGAGGAAGAGAGAGAGAGAAAGAGTGAGAGAGAGGAAGAGAGAGAGAAAGAGTGAGAGAGAGGAAGAGAGAGAGGAAGAGTGAGAGAGAGGAGAGAAAGAGTGAGAGAGAGGAAGACAGACAAAGACAGAGAAAGAGAAAGAGTGAGAGAGAAAGAAAGAGTAAGATACAAGGAAAAGAGAGAGAGAGAAACAGTGTGAGAGAGAGGTAGAGAGAAAGTGAGAAAGAGAGAGAGAAAGAGTGAGAGAGAGGAAGAGAGAGAAAGAAAGAATGAGAGAGAGGAACAGACAGAGAAAGTGTGAGAGAGAGAAAGGAAGAGATGGAGAGGGAGTGTTGACACTGGAGAAAATCTTCGCAGCTTACCTTTGTGCCTCCGGTGTGTCTCCAACCACGTGCCGGGACATAGTGCACCCTTAAGTTTAGTGATCTGAAAGATAGTATAGAATTAGTAATTGCAGAGTACATACAACTGCACACGCCTAATTATCTGTTTCGGCAATGCGCACTCAGGCTGCTGCAGCCCATCCACTCCCACTGCTCGGAGGTGTCTGTGCGCTCTTGTGCGCCCTGGCTGCTGCACACTATCCACTCCCACCGCCCAGAGGTGACTGCCCGCTGCTGCGGAAGAAGTATCTCTGCTCACCTTCCGCCACCGGCGTGTGTGTAAGAGGGTGCACCATGTGCTGAAGCAACTTTGTCAGGCGTTGTCAGGATGGCCACGCATCATCGCAGTTTGTACACGCGTTCAGCTGTTGTGGTGTGGGGGGACGTCGATTCGTGAATCACAGCCTGTTAGATAAAAAGCAAGATAGGATTGTGCGTCATTCGTCCATCAAAGGAGAGAGAAAGAGAGAGAGAGAGAAAGAAAGAGTGAGAGGAAGACAGAGAGAAAAAGAAAGAAGGAGTGAGAGGAAGACAGAGAGAAAGAGAGAAACAGTGGGAGTGACAGGAAGAGAGAGAGAAAAGAAAGAAAGAGTGAGAGGAAGACAGAGAGAAAGAGTGAGAGAGACGAAGAGAGAGAGAAACAGTGAGAGACAGAAAGAGAGAGAAAGAGTGAGAGAGAGAGAGAGAGAAAGAGTGAGAGAGAGGAAGAGAGAAAGAGTGAGAGAAAGGAAGAGAGAGAGAGAAAGAGTGAGAGTGAGGAAGAGAGAAAGTGTGAGAGAGAGGAAGAGAGAGAGAGAAAGAGTGAGATACAAGGAAGAGAGAAAGAGAGAAACAGTGTGAGAGAGAGGAAGAGAGAGAGAAACAGTGTGAGAGAAGAGGAAGAGAGAGAGAGAAAGAGTGAGAGAGGAAGAGAGAGAAAGAAAGAATGAGAGAGAGAGGAAGAGACAGAGAAAGAGAGAAAGAGTGTGAGAGAGAGAAAGGAAGAGATAGAGAGTGAGAGAGAGAGAAAGAGTGTGAGTGACAGAAAGGAAGAGATGGAGAGGGAGAGTGAGTGTTGACACTGTGGAGAAAATCCTCACAGCTCACCTTTCTGTCACCGGTGTGTCTCCAACCACGTGCTGGGATATAGGGCAGCCCTCAAGCTTAGTCATCTGAAACATAAAAATGGAATCAGTAATGGATGAGTACATACAACTGCGTATGCCTAAATCGCTGTCCCGCCTTTGTGTATCCAGGCTAGTGTACCCCATCCACTTCCACTGCCCAGATGTGTCTACCCGCTGCTGTACACCCAGGCTGCTGCACTCCATCCACTCCCACTGCCCAGAGGTGTATGACAGCCGCTGCGCACCCAGGCTGCTGCACCCCATGCACTCCCACTGCCCGGAGGTGACTGCCCGACGCTGCGCAAACAAGCCTCTCTGCTCACCTTACACCACTGGCGTGTGTCGAAGAGGGTCCACCACGTGCCGAAGAAACCTCCTCACCCGTTGTGTACACGCGGAGAGCGGAGCTCACAATTTAGGTTGAGTGTTGATTGCAGGATGGCCACGCTTCATCGCAGGCCTGCAAGACAAAAAGCAAGATAAGATTGTGCGTCATGCGTCCATCAAAGGAGAGAGAAAGAGAGAAAGAAAGAGTGAGAGGAAGACAGAGAGAAAAAGAAAGAAAGAGTCAGAGGAATAGAGAGAAAGAGAGAAACAGTGAGAGTGAGAGGAAGAGAGAGAGAAAAAGAAAGAAAGAGTGAGAGGAAGACAAAGAGAAAGAGAGAAAGAGTGAGAGAGACGAAGAGAGAGAGAAACAGAGAGAGAGAGGAAGAGAGAGAGAGAAAGAATGAGAGAGAGAGGAAGAGACAGAGAAAGAGAGAAAGAGTGTGAGAGAGAGAAAGGAAGAGATAGAGAGTGAGAGAGAGAGAAAGAGTGTGAGTGACAGAAAGGAAGAGATGGAGAGGGAGAGTGAGTGTTGACACTGTGGAGAAAATCCTCACAGCTCACCTTTCTGTCACCGGTGTGTCTCCAACCACGTGCCGGGATATAGGGCAGCCCTCAAGCTTAGTCATCTGAAACATAAAAATGGAATCAGTAATGGATGAGTACATACAACTGCGTATGCCTAAATCGCTGTCCCACCTTTGTGTATCCAGGCTAGTGTACCCCATCCACTTCCACTGCCCAGAGGTGTCTACCCGCTGCTGTACACCCAGGCTGCTGCACTCCATCCACTCCCACTGCCCAGAGGTGTATGACAGCCGCTGCGCACCCAGGCTGCTGCACCCCATGCACTCCCACTGCCCGGAGGTGACTGCGTGCCGCTGCGCACCCAGGCTGCTGCACCCCATCCACTCCCACTGCCCGGAGGTGACTGCCCGCCGCTGCACAAACAAGCCTCTCTGCTCACCTTACACCACCGGCGTGTGTCGAAGAGGGTCCACCACGTGCCGAAGAAACCTCGTCACCCGTTGTGTACACGCAGAGAGCGGAGCTCACAATTTAGGTTGAGTGTTGATTGCAGGATGGCCACGCTTCATCGCAGGCCTGCAAGACAAAAGCAAGATAAGATTGTGCGTCATGCGTCCATCAAAGGAGAGAGAAAGAGAGATAGAGAGAGAAAGAAAGAGTGAGAGGAAGACAGAGAGAAAAAGAAAGAAAGAGTCAGAGGAATACAGAGAGAAAGAGAGAAACAGTGAGAGTGAGAGGAAGAGAGAGAGAGAGAAAAAGAAAGAAAGAGTGAGAGGAAGACAAAGAGAAAGAGAGAAAGAGTGAGAGAAGAAGAGACAGAGAAAGAGTGTGAAGGAGAGAAAGGAAGAGATGAAGAGGGACAGTGAGTGCTGTGTCTCCAACCACGTGCCGGGACCTAGTGGAGCCCTCAAGCTCCCACATCTAAACATAGTACAGAATTAGTAATGGGAGAGTATATACGACTGCGTACGCCTAAATCGCTGTGCCGCCTTTGTGTATCCACTCCCGCCGCCCAGACGTATTTGCCCACTGCTGCGCACCCAGGCCTCACTGCTCACCTTTTCGCGGACAGGGCACCCTCCGCATCATGCAGTCCCGCTCCGCAGGCCAACAGGTCTGACATTTGGTGCTGCGTCTTGATTTTGCCATGGCAGAGGACATACTAGTGCACCTATCATCATCGCAGGTTGCACACCCGCTCAGTCCTTGCGGTGCCACTAACTCAGTGAACAGTGAGGCCACGCACGTGGTGGTAGGCCTCCCTGTTCGGTGGCTCAGGCCTACACTGCGGTCCAGCAGGGCACACAAAACCTGAGCTGTCCAGACCGCCGGGACGGGCCATCACCGCAGGCTGTACACCCGCTCAGCAGTTACGGTACCCGTACCTCAGTGGACCGAAAGTCACCGTCCCGTGCCGGTGTGCCTGTGCTGGGCGCAGTGCATCCGGTGCGAGCAACTCTGAAATGGCGTCGAGCACGTGCGCCCGGTCTTTTTATTGGCAGGGTCACGTGTCCTGTGACGCCTGTGCTGGATGGGTGTGGTGTGGGTGTATACTAGCCATGAGGGAGTGGCTGTGGCGTACTGACAACTAGGGTGTGACCAGCAGATCACTGCAATGAAAATCTGGGCCATGTAGCTTTGTTGTCCTTCCCTGTAAGCGTAAGCGGAGTGGGCTGGCCTGGCGTATGCCAGTCCTGCGTGAGGCTGTGAAGAATGACTCCGGAGCTATGGGCGTGGCTCCATCGTGAGCTGTATGAGGAATCAACTGATGCGGCACTGTTGCCAGATTGAGCTAGATCACGCACAATTGGGCTATATTTTTCCCGGTTGTGCGGTAAAATTTTTGGTTTGTGCTAGTTGCCAGATTATAAATATATATACAGCGCTCCAGCAAACTAGTATGTTAAAGCGCTTTATTAGACAAATATTTACTTGGCAGCCTGCTGCAACATCAATTCCAATCCATTCACCGCCTGCTTGACGATGTCCCTGCCCCTCCTTCCTTAAAGTAGCAATATTGGGCTATTTTGGGCTACTTTTTGGTTGTCTTTGGGCTAGAGAATGCTTAAAAATCTTGCAACACTGGCATGCGGGTGTTCTTGTTGTAGTGCTGCCATCACCCGGGTCGCAAGCGTCAATGTGTCACTCTGTGAGCCAAGTCCCTGAACATGGCCAACATGGAAGGTACGGGGAATCACTGACCCTACATTCATCCATAGTTCCACACAAGAAAGATGGTGGACATGACACATCTGTGTGGGTGTGAATGTTTATTGCACATTCAGTGGAGTATTGCAGCTGTAGCAATACTGGGCCATGCAAAATCCAAATTTCAGTTTTTGGGACATGGAGGGCAGCCAATTAGAGACAAGCTCGTTGTCGGAGTTAGGGTGCGCCAACATATGTACTTATACAATCACTCCGCCAATCCCCACGCACTTATAAATTCACTATACACTCTCCTTGCAGTACTCTAATCATCCAGTCTCTACGTACGTACTTGTACAATGACCGAGACAAAGTTACATAACCAAAGTTTTCTCCCACTGTCAAAGGTAAGTTGGTTGCATACGCTGTCCAGAGCACAATGTAATGTGGTAGGGCCCAGGGGCAGCATGTTGCATACATAATGAACACACGGACACAGATAGATAGTGGAACTGGAGTACGAGCACGTGCACTCGACTCCTTTTATTACCAGGGTCACATGTCCAGTGACGTCTGTGCTGGATGCGTGTGGGGTGAGTGTAAGCCAGCCCTCCGGGAATGGTTGGTGCTGGTAACAAGTACAACAGTAATCATCAGATCACACACAGAGATTCAATCATAAAGGGTCCATGACTTGTGCTACAGTAAGTTAGGGGCACCAGATCTGAAATCATACACAAAAGATTCTGTCATAAAGGGTCCATCAGTTGTGGTGGACTGAGGTAGGAGCATCAGAAGCATTCCGCGTGTGCACAGCTAGCGATGATGCGTGGTCCGGGAGGAGCCGCACTGGTAGCAATGTCTGTTGCCTACTGGACTGCGTCATCTGCAATCGCAACTCCATCTGAATTGTGAGCCCTGCTGTCCGCAGTGTAGATCGAAGGCAGTAGTCAGCACAGACATCGAGGAAAGCTTTTTGTCACTTCCTCTTGAGAAAATTCAACGACATAGAGTACAATTCTCTGTCCAATTAATAAATCAAGGCTGAATTTGAATGGTGAGCTCTGCTGACCGCAGTGTAGATCGAAGGCAGTAGTCAGCACAGACATCGAGGAATGCTTTTTGTGACTTCCTCTTGAGAAAATCCAACGACATAAAGTGCAGTTCACTCTGCAATAAATAAATCAAAACTGAATTGTGGGCTCTGCTATCCCCAGTGTAGACTGCCATTCAGTGTTCCTTTGGACTTGCAAGATGAATTTGGTCATTGTACTAAAGCTATAATTGATATAAAAAAGTTCTTGAAGCAAGGATACTAAAAGGATATTATGTAGGTTTAAGGGTACGTGGCGATGACTTATGGTGCAGTGAGCTAGTGGCACCTGAAGCACTCAGCGTGTGCGCATCCTGCGATGATGCGTGGTCCGTGTGGGCCGCTCTGGTAGCAATGTGTTTTGTTTAATGAATTCTGCCTTAATAAGGCCACGTGGCGTTTACTTGTGGTGCACTGAGTTAGTGGTACCTCTGGCGCTCAGCGTGTACGCAGCCTGCGATGATGCGTGGTCCGGGCGGGCCGCACTGGGAGCAATGTGTCTTGCCTACTGGACTGCGTCATCTGCAATCACGACTCAATCTGAATTGTGAGCCCTGCTGTCCGCAGTGTAGATCGAAGGCAGTAGTCTGTACAGACATAACTGTGCAGTGCTGTGCCGCTGTGTTCGCAGGGGCTTGTGTCGAGGAGGCCCGCAGTCATGGCGGCAGCCACGTGGCAGGGTGAGGGTCGCCGCTCTGGCAGAAGCGTTGGCTTTCACACAAGTGAACCACGCCCAGAACCCCGGCCTATTTATTCACACTTCTACGCTGGAGTGGCGTACGTTGGACCAGCCCACTGCGCTTCCGCTTACAGGGGCGACGACACAGGTTCATGACCGAGATCTTCCCCACTGCCTGAGGTAACATGGTTGCGTCCACTGTCCACAACACTACAAGCACCAGCTTGTTTTTGGATCGCACAGCAGATAGGTTTAATGAACATTATAATTAGAAATTAGCATTTAAAAAACCTTTGAAATTCACTGAAAAAACAATAGGTTTCAGGGACGTTATAGTTACAAATTATCATGTTAAAAACCATAGAAATTCACTGAAAAAACCATAGGTTTCAGGGACGTTATAGTTAGTTGGACATTTCACTCATACAAAACCATAGAAATTCTGCCGTTATAGTTAGTTGAGCTAACTATAACTCGCGCCCGCAATGCACTGCTGATGACGTCACATATTACATCATTCATGACATGGTCAGTGACATCACTGATGACATCTCAAATGACATCACTGATGACATCACTGATGACATCATCCACGTGAACAATCTGATGCACCTCCTCACACCCTAATATAACCTTTGATACACCCACTGTAAAATACAGACTACCATTTTAAAAACCATCGACACACAAAATACCAGTTACTACGTACACATGCACTGATTCCTAGGTCTACACACACATTCACTCATTCACCCATACAACCATTCATACATGTAGTCACTGATCAATACAACACTATCATATGCACTCATACACCTATACAGACACTCACACACCACCACTCATCCTAGTCAGTCATGAACTCATCCTAGTCAGTCATGCAAAAAATCAATCACAGTTCCATTTACTCACCTACACAGTTATACACACACCACCTCATTTATTCATACAGATACTAACGCATACTTGCTCTCTTATATAATCACTAATACAAGTACACACTTATCCATACAGCCACTCTCACAATCACTCACTCTCACGTATAGTTATTTTTATACACCAACTCTCACATACACTGCCTTTAACTTTTGTACTTAGTTGGACATCTACCACTGACACATCCATTCACTCACCAACACATCCATACACACACTCACTCACCCATACAACTATTTCCACATGCACTGTTAAACTCATACACCCAGTGAATCAACCACTCAAACATCTATGCACAGAGTCACACACCCCCCACCCAACCACACACACACTCAGTCTCCCATACAAATACTCAGGCAACTAATCAATAACCCATATAGACACTCATGTAGCTACTGACCAACCGATGCAGCAGGTTATACAACAACAAACAGACTCATACAGACATTCACACAGTTTAGTCACTAACCCATGTATTCAGTAAGAGACATTTAATCACTCACTTAAACAGTCAGTTACACACCTACTAAATCCTCCATCCAGACACTTATACAACCACTCATTCTTCAATACAGGTTGGTATATATATAAAACATATTTAAACTTTACAGAAACACACAGTCACTAGATGATGTCATCAGTGATGTCATCAGTGATGTCATTTGAGATGTCATCAGTGATGTCATCAGTGATGTCATCAGTGATCTCACTGACCATGTCATGAATGATGTAATATGTGACGTCATCAGCAGTGCATTGCGGGGGCGCGAGTTATAGTTAGCTCAACTAACTATAACGGCGGAATTTCTATGGTTTTGTATGAGTGAAATGTCCAACTAACTATAACGTCCCTGAAACCTATGGTTTTTTCAGTGAATTTCTATGGTTTTTAACATGATAATTTGTAACTATAACGTCCCTGAAACCTATGGTTTTTTCAGTGAATATATATATATATATATATATATTCACTGAAAAAACCACAGGTTTCAAGGACGTTATAGTTAGTTGGACATTTCACTCGTACAAAATCAGAGAAATTCGGCTGTTATAGTTAGTTAACCTAACTATAACTCGCGCCCCTGCAATGCACTGCTGTTGACGTTACATATTACATCACTCATGACATGGTCAGTGACATCACTGATGACATCACTGATGACATCTCAAATGACATCACTGATGACATCATCCAGTGACTGTGTGTTTCTATAAAGTTTAAATATGTTTTATATATATATATATATGCCAAGGTGTATTGAAGAATGAGTGGGTGTATAAGTGTCTGAATGGATGATTTAGTAGGTGCGTGACTGACTGTATAAGTGAGTGATTAAACATGTCTTACTGAATGCATGGGTTAGTGACTAAACTGTGTGAATGTCTGTATCAGTCTGTCAGTTGGTGTGTAAGCAGATGCATGGGTTGTTGAGTACCTACATGAGTGTCTATATGGGTTATTGATTGGTTGTCTGAGTATCTGTATGGGTGCCTGAGTGTCTGTGTGGGTGGGTGGGGGGTGGGTGACTCTGTGCATAGATGTGTGAGTGAGTGATTCACTGGGTGTATGGGTTGAAGAGTACATCTGGGAAGGGCTGTATGGGTGGGTGAGTGTGTGTATGGGTGTGTTGGTGAATGAATGGATGTCTCAGTGGTACATGTGTGAGTAACTACATATGTGAAAGGCAGTATATATGAGTGTTGGAGTATATAAATGACTATATGTGAGAATGAGTGATTGTGAGAGTGGCTGTATGGATGAGTGTGTGCTTGTATCAGTGATTGTTTAAGAGAGTAAGTATGTGTTAGTATCTGTATGAATAAGTGAGGTGGTGTGTGTATAACTGTATAGGTGAGTAAATGGGAGTGTGATTGATTCTTTGCATGACTGACTAGGTGTGTGCGTAACTCTATGGATGAGTGACGGTGTGTTTGTCTGGATAGGTGTATGAGTGCAAATGATAGTGCTGTATTGGTGAGTGACTGCATGTATGAGTGACTGTATGGGTGAATGAGTGGATGTGTGTATAGACCTAGGAATCTATGAGTGGGTATGTAGTAACTGCTATTGGTGTGTCTATGGTTTCGAAAATGGTAGTCTGTATTTTAGAGTGGGTGTATCAAAGGTTATATTAGGGTGTGAGGAGGTGCATCAGATTATCACATGGATGATGTCATCAGTGATGTCATCAGTGGTCATTTGAGATGTCATCAGTGATGTCATCAGTGATGTCACTGACCATGTCATGAATGATGTAATATGTGACGTCATCAGCAGCGCATTGCTGGGGCGCGAGTTATAGTTAGCTTAACTAACTATAACGGCCGAATTTCTCTGGTTTTGTATGAGCCAACTAGCCCACCAGGTACCTCCAGTAAGCGCCACACACCTGGATTGCTGAGAGTGGTCTGAGGCCACGCCCCCTTTTTACACCACTCTGCAAACGCGGCTCTTGGCGCACTGCTGCTCAAGGGATGAAGTCCACTTGTGTCCTGAGGTCCTCAGGACACAGGAGGACCTCATCGCCCCACCAGCAGTGCGCCAAGAGGCTTGTTTGCAGAGTGGTGTAAAAAGGGGCATGGCCTCGGACCACCTCTCTGCAATCCAGCTGTGTGGCGCTTACTGGAGGTACCTGGTGGGCTAGTTGGCCCCCAAGGACCCTCAGTAATCAAGGGGACTTAATTCCCCAACTTAGAACGCATCAGGGGGCGCGTTTGCAGAGTGGTGCAGGGAGGGGGCGGGGCCTCATGCGAGATGCCTGCTTTCTTTTCTTCTTTTTTTTAGAAGGGGGGGCTGTGTGGCCCTGTTTCTTTTAATATTTTTGTGGCCCTGGGGCCCCATCCCCCAGGGCCTGACCCCTTTTTAAACTTTTTTTTAAAAAACGGGAAGGGGGCCGTGCGGCCCCCCTCCTGAGGCCAATTCAGGCCCCGGGGACCCCATCCCCCAGGGCAAAGCCTCCTTTTTAAAATTTCTTAATTGGGAAGGGGGGCCGCATGGCCCCCCTTCCCTAGGCCACTATTGGCCCTGGGGACCCCATCCCCCGGGCCAGCCTGCTGGGTTTTTTCAATTTTTTTTTAATTACAGGGAAGGGGGGCCGTGTGACCCCCCTCCCGGGCCACTTCTGGCCCCGGGGACCCCATCCCCCAGGGCCTGGCCTCCCCGTTGGGGACCGTGGGGGGAGCCCCAATGCTCCCACGGTCCCGCCGGCTCCCCGCCTCCTGCGGGAGCCGGCAGTGCTTGCACAAGGGGCTGCTGACATGCAGCTCCTCTGTGCAAGCAGTCTGCTTTGGTTTTGGAAGCGAGAGCAGGTTTCCTGCTCTCACTTCCAAAACCAAAGCAAGATTTGCTATGACAGGGCGGGAGCCGTGCTCCCGCCCTGCCATAACAAGCAGCAATGTCCCGGGGTGGGTACCCCGGGACATTGCAGGAGCCAGCCCTGTGGGACATTGCAGGAGCCGGCCCTGGGGGGTGGTGGTCCCCAGGGCCAACAAGGGCTCCTGGAGGGGGGCCGCGCGGCCCCCTCCCAAGTGTGTAAAGCCCCGGGGAGGTGGTGGTCCCCAGGGCCCGGGGATCCGCAACGGACCCCCGTATTTGAATATTTAGCACCCCGGGGAGGTGGTGGTCCCCGGGGCAGTGTGGGGGGGCAGGAGCCCAACCCCAACCTTTAATTTTTTTAATTAAGCCCCAGGGAGGTGGCAGTCCCCGGGGTTTGGGGTGGCCCATGAGGACCCCCACTTATAATTATACAGTGCCCCGGGGAGGTGGCAGCCCCCGGGGCTGCTGAGGGGATGCGTGCCCCCGCATATAATTACAGAAAGCCCCGGGGAGGTGGTGAACCCCGGGGCTGCGGGGGCCCCTGCATACATTATAAATATTGCCCCCGGGACCTGGCCCACCCGGGGGCTTAAGGATAACGATGCGCGGGAGCCCGCGCTTCGTTTTTTAAAAACTTTCTCGGCAGGATTCGCGCACCCAGTGCGAATTCTGCCGATTTTCTTTTTTTTAAATGCTTTTTTTAGGCCTGAGGGTCCCTGTAGGACCCCCTGAGCAGGCCTAGGGGGTCAGGGTGTTTCTACCCTGCCCCCTTTTCTTGTTTTTTTTATCCTTTTTTCACCTTTTTACTTGTGACTCGTTTTTACCGAGTCACAAGATGGCTGCCAACACTTCCTGGTTTGGAGTGTTGGCAGCCAATCAGAGTGAAGCTCGTGCCCGGGAGGAGTCGCGACTACTCCTCGGTGCTCAGATATCGAAAGTTTTCTTTTTAAAATTTCTCAGGAACTACTGAACGGATTTATACCATTTAAAAAAAAGGTCGCTTTCTGAACCAAGGGCTACCTTTTTGCCAAATTTGGTGTAATTCTGTTCAGCAGTTCAGGCTGTAACCTGTTTCAAATATCCTATGGAATTAACATGGAGAAACGCTATTTTGGGACCCCCTTTTTTCTTGACCCCCGCTTGATGAATCACCCCGAAACTTTCAAGACAGGAGCTGACCAGAGTGCCCCATTAGTTTTGAAAATTTCACAAAGATTCGTCAAACGGTGCCAAAGATATTGGCAAATCAAAAAACGCTTTTCCTATGGAAAATACATTCTAACTATAACTACCTACTGGTGACCGCCAGTAGGTAATATATATATATATATATATTCTACACACGAAATGCTCCTGCCGGGATCCTTGGCCCGAGATAGATGGCGCGCAATGTCGGCGGAGCCAGCCGACGAAGTATGCCTCACAAAGAAAAGGAATATACGCGCTCTCAGGAAATGCCAGTTGCAGAGTTTATTGCATAAAGGTTACGTGTTTCGACAGACTCGCTGTCTTGATCACACAGTGAGTAAACAGAAAAAGTTCCTATACATAGCCTCCTGTAAACATGAAAAACAGACTCGTAGTTCTGTATATTGTCAAAACATAGTGAGACTATGGCGCCCATCTTAAAACGATAAACATTTCATGAGAGTTACTGATGAATCAAAGAGTACAGGGCACATAATCATGTTATTGTGTTGAGTCACAAATTAAGTAATAATACTACACATGCATAACTTCATCTGAACAAGAAAGACAATCTCATAGTTTTGTATACCATGAAAACATAGTGGGTTTGTGGCAACCATCTTGAAATGGTAAACATATCTTTAGAGTTACAAATGAATCAAAGAGTACATCACACATGAACATGTTATTGTGTTGTTTCACAATTTAAGTAATAATGCTGCAAATGCAGTGACGTACCATATAAACAATGTGAACAGATAACATACATGTCAGCTTAGATAAGAGTAGATCGTGATGTACACTGTCAAGCGTCTAAATCACAAGAATGCAAGAAGTTAGACTGTGCCCAATATGTACGCGTAAAGATATATATAAAGATATAATGCGCAGGAGAGCGTGCGTCCTAAATTGATACTGTGGTAGTGGTGATGTTCATGAACAGGTCAGTGTATTTAGGAAAATAACTGTACCAAATGTAGTGCACAGAGGTGCCTACCTAAAGAGCTCGAGACCCCAAATGAGTAAATAGCCCAGAATGCAGACACGGGGAAGTCCGTGTCAGCGGGAAGGTGTAAAAGGTGCAGAGTGGTTAAACGACTGATAGACAAGATGCCTCGGAATATCGTTCCCCATGACATTGGGCGTCTCCACTTTAGCATCGTGCACTACCCCACTTCGGGGCTGACATTTCCACGATGGTCCGTGGAGATGCCCAATGCCATGGGGAACGATATTCCGAGGCATCTTGTCTATCAGTCGTTTAACCACTGGGCACCTTTTACACCTTCCGGCTGACACGTACTTCCCGTGTCTGCATTCTGGGCTATTTACTCATTGGGGGTCTCGAGCTCTGTAGGTAGGCACCCTCGTGCACTCCATTTGGTACAGTTATTTTCCTAAATACACTGACCTGTTCATGAACATTACCACTACCACAGTACCAATTTAGGACACACGCTCTCCTGCGCATTATATCTTTATATATATCTTTATGCGTACATATTGGGCACAGTCTAACTTCTTGCATTCTCGTGATTTAGACGCTTGACAGTCTACATCACAGTGCTTTATTGCAGTGGAATCAAATCAGCATCCCATAGTGTAAAAGACAAGTGTCCAGCCTGACGCGTTTCGACCGCGTTGCCGTGGTCTTGATCACATGATTCGCTGGACCAATAGAATCGTAATTATAGTGAACACAACCAATATTAACCACTCCCCTGAGCTATGACAATAGTAAAAAGACTTAATATTAACATGGGCAATCCTCAATAGATAATACAGATGTAAATTCAAAGATTCTGTGCTCGAAACGGTACATATAATTTCACAACTGAAAAAATTTAACAAGTAGACACTGTAAAAGATAGGTAAAAGACATGTAATAAATACTGAAAAAGTTTCAGCAAAATCAAACCAAAAATGGTAAACATGGCCCATCCTAAATAAAGTACAGTTTCATTAGTCGTTGAGCATGTTAGAGGGTCCTGTGATATGTAAAAGTATTTAAAATGACTATCATTACATGCTCTACCCTAAACCTAAAGTGCAAGTGCATAAAAGTGCAAAAGTCGCTGGAATGTGCAAAAATATTGTCATATAATCATTGGCCGTGAATTCAGCATTACGCCCTAGTTCAATACAAATAAAGTGCAAGTGCACTGTAAACCTATGACTAGTGCAAATTCAGCAGTGTAAACTAGTTCAATATCAGATATCAACAATGATGGAGGTGCAAATCATGGACCAAGTTAAATTGCAACAAAGTCAGTATATCTCTCCAGATAGCCAGTCCTGAAGGGGAATAATAAATCACAAATAAAAGGATTGACGACAAAGCAAGAATCACATTTAAATTTACATTGTAAGGGGCGCCAGGTATACAGATCTTAAAACATTCATAAAAAATTCATAAAAAATCCATAAAACATTCCTGAAAAATTCATGAAGAATTAACTTTTTTAAATAAAAATTTCATAAATGATTATTCATAAAAAATTATGCAGGTCCTCCCCTGTGTTAAGACCGTTAGGCATCTTGGTGTCCAATAACACAATAAAATGAGATTCAAGCTGGCGCAGTAGTTTTTCTCTATTTCCCCCACAAACTGACTTAGGTACAGACCCAATTACAAAATAACTTAAATCATTAAGGTTGTTGTCATGGACATGCTTAAAATGACGAGCCACTGGGTAGTTGGGGTCAGAGTTAACCACCGCACGCAGGTGTTGGAGAATTCTATTAAAAACCTGAAGTTTTGTGCTGCCAACATATTTGAGTTGGCAAGTACACTCCAATACATATACTGCGAACTCAGTTCGACATGTAAAATGACCCTGAATCTTAGTGGGCTTCTCTTCAAATGCTGTGGTATACTCAGTGGTGTTCCTCCCAAATTTACAGGCTCTACACGTAGTACATTTTAAAAAACCTGTCCTTGGCGACAACCAAGTATTGGAAACAACCACCTCAGGACTATTTTTGACCAGCGCATCCCTCATTGAGGGAGCGTGTCTGAACGTAAGAGTAGGGAGACTGGGCACGATCTGTGACAATGTCAGGTCTGATAGAATTATCGGCCAGTGTTTGTAAATAATCTTCCTTACTTGTCTGTCCTGGCAACTGTATGAAGGTATTAATCTGACCGAATCCAAAGTATTGGATAACTGACCAGAGGATGTTGAAGTTACTCTAGTAGAAGCAGTTTGACCCTGTAGGAATTCCTCCCTATTCTGGCTATTAGCCCTAACTAAGGCTTCTTTTAACTCTTTTGCTTTCTAACCTCTAGCTAAAAATCTCTGTAGAGCGTATGCCTGGCAGAGATTAAGGTCCACTTCAGAGCTGCAAATCCTCCTAATTCGCAGAAATTCTCCATATGGAATGCTACGAATTAAATGGTGAGGAGTGGGCACTGCTGGCATGTAAAATAGAATTACCTGCAGTGCTCTTTCTATGAAGTTTAGTTTGAATGGTGTTATCATTGATATATAACTCCACATCTAAGAATTGTACACACTTATTGCTGATGTGCGCCGTGAATATCAAATTCAAATTATTGTCATTGATATCATTGACAAATTGGTGTGCAGAATCCTCAGACCCCCTCCATATGATGCACACGTCATCTATAAACCTCCACCAATGGAGGATGTGTGAGTCGTACATGGCCTTATGGGCAACCCTGAGGACATGTTCCTCCCACCAGCCTACGTGAAGACACGCATAACTGGGGGAGAAACATGCCCGCATCGCCACCCCTCGTAACTGTTGGTAGGTCACCTTGTTAAACAAAAAAAAGTTGTTGGTAAGACATGTCTCAATCATTTTAAGGATCATCAAGTTGTGCTCATATAATTCAATGTTCCGATTATTTTCCTAAATACACTGACCTGTTCATGAACATTACCACTACCACAGTACCAATTTAGGACACACGCTCTCCTGCGCATTATATCTTTATATATATCTTTACGCGTACATATTGGGCAAAGTCTAACTTCTTGCATTCTCGTGATTTAGACGCTTGACAGTCTACATCACGATCTACTCTTATCTAAGCTGACACATACGTTATCTGTTCACATTGTTTATATGGTACGTCACTGCATTTCCAGCATTATTACTTAAATTGTGAAACAACACAATAACATGTTCATGTGCCATATACTCTTTAATTCATTTGTAACTCTAAAGATATGTTTACCGTTTCAAGGAGGCCGCCACAGACCCACTATGTTTTCATGGTATACAAAACTACGAGATTGTCTTTCTTGTTCGAATGAAGTTATGCATGTGTAGTAATATTACTTAATTTGTGAGTCAACACAATAACATGATTATGTGCCCTGTGCTCTTTGATTCATCAATAAGTCTCATGAAATGTTTATCGTTTTAAGATGGCCGCCATAGTCTCACTATGTTTTGACAATATACAGAACTACGAGTTTGTTTTTCATGTTTACAGGAGGCTATGTATAGGAACTTTTTCTGTTTACTCACTGTGTGATCAAGACAGCGAGTCTGTCGAAACACGTAACCTTTATGCAATAAACTCTGCAACTGGCATTTCCTGAGAGCGCATATATTCCTTTTCTTTGTGAGGCATACTTCGTCGGCTGGCTCCGCCGACATTGCGCGCCATCTATCTCGGGCCAAGGATCCCGGCAGGAGCATTTCGTGTGTAGAATATATATATATATATATATATATATATATATATATATATATATATATATATATATATATATTACCTACTGGCGGTCACCAGTAGGTAGTTATAGTTAGAATGTATTTTCCATAGGAAAAGCGTTTTTTGATTTGCCAATATCTTTGGCGCCTTTTGACGACAGCGAGTCTGTCGAAACGTACAATCTTTACGCAATAAACTCTGCAACTGGCATTTCCTGAGAGCGCGTATATTCCTTTTCTTTGTGTGGAATATATATATATATATATATATCGCCGCTCCTGTCGCCTTTGTCTTTGCATTCACGGGCGGGTGCCGATCATTGCGGGGGTGTACCCGCGTATTCAATATTACTGCTCCTTGGCCTCGTCACCATCCAACAAGGAAAAGGCACTCACGGGGGCAAGTTCACAAAAATGTATTTAGGAACTTTGCAGAATCAACCAACACAGACGCGTTTCGGCAGTCGCCTTTATCAATTTAATCAAGCGCCCCAAAAGCAGACACTTTTTTTTATATATTATGAAATCAACAATACATCAAAATCAATGACGGACTATCAGTTTCAAACCTCTCTTCATGCATAGAAATCAAAAATGGGCTCATAATGCCTCATGAATCTACTAAGCGCTATCTTCGCCTGTTGTTATGCAACGTTATTCTTAATGGAAAATTTAACATGATTAAGTACCGATTGGATAGCGGTATACCATCATACCCTGCCAATAAAATTCATTGTTACTCTGAATGATCCAAACAATTTGATATGAGAATCACATTCATTAAATTTATACTTCATATTGTACACTATTGCACCATGCAAATACCAGCAATGTCTTGCACTAGATGGCATTTGGCTGATTTATATTGCCCTGAATTGGCTTTTCGTCCCAGTGTAATGTGCATCTATGTGAGGTTCTCGTTACCTAGTTATAATGCCCATAATTGGTAATCTCTCCAGGGATATGGTGAAAATAATGTGCAAAACAAAGGAAAGACGGCGAAGAAAAGAGAAGAGAGTGTCCGACAAATAAACTAAATGCATGTATGTAGGAAAATTAATTGTTTACGTGGAAATACTAATAATATTCACTTGCTTTCTAGGAAAGGATCGGTCTGCATTACTCTCCTAAGTGGACCGATAATTCTTCGCTACTATTCATGCCTTCCAGAAATTTTGTTTGTAGGTCAATGATGTAGCGAGATTCCAGCCTTCGTAATTTCAGAGTTCTGTCACCCCTCTACAGCTATTAGGTATGTGAGCTAGTCTAAAAAAATCGCAGTAGATCCCTATTGCTTTGATGCTTTTCTCCAAACTGTCTAGCTATACATCTACCTTAGCTATAGCTCGCATGTGTTCTAAAATGCGTATCTTAGTTGGGTGAATGGTACTTCCAATATATTTTAGCCCGCACGGGCACAGCAGGCAATATACTGTGTAGGGGGTGCTGCCTGTTAGAAATTTATCAATGGGTCTAGGCTTTCGCAAGCCTGGCACTTTGTAGGATTTCGTTCTTATACTGCTATGGCAGGCTTTACATTTCCCACACGGGAAAAAGCCTCTTAGAGTGCCAGGTGTTCCCCTTGTCTCTTTCTCATAGTGACTCCTCACTAATTCATTTTTCAAAGACCTTGTTTTTTTGAAGGTCAATAGGGGGCTGTTTGGTATATCTTTGCCTATTACTGGATCTGTCTTTAAAACACTCCAGTGTTTTTGTAAAATACTTCTGAGTTGATTGGTGTTGTCAGAGAAGTTAGTGATCATTCTAAACTTTCCTGTTTATTTCTTACCCCACCGCTGGAAATTCAATATTGCACGCTACTAACAATCATTCACAATCTCTCATCACAAGCATTCCATATGGCGAATTGCTTAGAATTAAGAGAAACAACATGAGAGAGGTTGACTTCCAGATAGCAGCCAAAAAAAGCATAGGGAGGTTCAATGTACGAGACTACAGTAAACGAATAATGTCACAAGCATTGGAGAAAGTTAATTCTATCCCTAGAGAAGAATTATTGAAAGAAACACATAGGTGTATCTCTGTGGACAGCGTTTCCTCATGTGATAAAGCAGCAATCTGTAAGACTTGCCCAGTGCTTGGATTGACGTTGGTGTACACAGCATTTTTCCAACTGCAATTTTCCACCTCTGAGCTAGATCACACCAAGTCACCTTCTTGGTTAGCTGTCTAGTTGATTGTGGTAGACTGAATGTTCAGGCAAAAGGACACATATTTAAGACTGCCTGCTGTACAGGTCAATCTGCTCTCCCCTCACAAGGTGAATATAGTACAGATTTGTCCTGCTCCCTCACTAACTCTCGGCCCTTAGTGAAACACGCTTTAGAGATACACTTGATATACTTTGTATACTGTATACTTGAAATACACTTGATATACTTTTTGTTACTGAAAATTAAACTTTGGAAGATTCTGTGCCTTCCTTAGCAGCTGCTTAACTTGAGGGCTATAAGACTTTGCCTCTACTGTTCCCTAATTGTACAGGGGGTTTTAATCTTTAAAGCAGGCTGAAAGGTTAAAAAGTTAGAATCGAGCCCTTTTTTGCAACTTTTTTATATAGCGTGAACTCGACCCAAAGGTATTGAAGCGCTTTACATGAGCACCAGTTACATTACACAAGGACACATTCATTTACCGTATGCATGGGGAAATTGCCCATAATCACAGGATGTTGAGCTGATGCTGAGACTCGAACCTGGTTCCCCAGCTCAAGGTTGGCAGCTCTGGCCATTATGCCACATCCTATCCCCATTTTACTCCCTCAGAATTGTTAGGGTTCTCCATTGAAATTCCTGTCACAGTTTTCATAGGTGGTATACTATGTTATATTGTGTTATGTGTCTTTGCTGATTTGTCAATGTCCTTATAAATATTTCACGCCCCCTTCCTGTTATTCGGTGACTTTTGTCTTTGGGCTGATTTGGCCAAGAATACGCACATTTTGGTAACTAGTAGCCACAGGAGGGTTGTTGATTAGTGAGACTACGACTGATGGTGGTGGCCATAATGGATCACCCTCCCTTTCTAAACTTGATCCTTTAAGTGCAGAAGTGTTCATGGAGTTAGCAAATTCAATTTTGTCATGTTCTCCACTAGACCCAATTCCTCCTACCATCTGAAGAAGAGTATCATCGAATTTGGCTAATCTACCGTTAGACATTTGTAGCAGATCCTTGGCTGAGGTGTTGGTGACAGGTGAATGGAAAAGTGCATTGATTGTTCCCTTATTGAAAAAGGTCAATACAATTCTGTCCGATTTGAGCAACTTTTGCCCAATATTTATTTCTTGCTTTGCCCTGTTAAAATCTTGGAAAAATACATGAACAGGCAGGTATCTGGATTAATGGAACAACAGCAGTTACTCAATCTGGATTTCGTCCTCCCCATAGAACAGAAACAGCTTTAGTTGCTGTACTTGATCCAAGAATGTCAGCAGATAAGATTCAACTATTTGTTTTGGTATTACTCGATTTATCTGCAGCATTTGACATGGTGTCTTATACCATCTTCCTCTCCAGAGTGTTCTTCTGGTTTTTTTTCAGTTTTATATAGCGCAAACTCGACCCAAAGGTATCAGAGCACTTTACGTGAGCACCAGTTGCGTTACAGATGGACACATTCATTTTGTTAGGGACGGGAAAATTAAGTGATTTGCCCAGAATCACAGGAAGTTGAGCATCCCTGCCGAGGCTCGAACCCGGTTCCACTGCTTCGAGGTCGACCTCTAGCGGTTAGGTCACATCCTCACCCTCTTGTGGTTGACATCTATGATTCTGCTTTGCAATGGTATTGGTCCTGTTTAGAGGGCTGGAATTAGGCTGTTTGTCTTCTATTGTTCCAGCCAAAGTTTAAGGCATGTGGAAAGAGTGTGCTCAGTGTTCTACCCTCAATCCTGCTCTTTTTTTCATTTATATTAAGCGCCTGGCACAGCTCATTAGATCTTATGGGGTTATTTTTATGAATTATGCAGATGACACACGATTGGTCATCTCCATAGATTATACAGTGTCTCAATGCTTCAGTATGTTCCATTACTGCATGGCGATCGTCCTTTAGTTGTCCCACTAATCATTGAAATTTAATGCGGACAAGACTGAGATTCTGGGTAGCACTAACAACAATCTCCCACAGGTTTTACCAACCAGTTTTTGGCCAACCATGAGACCCTGCTCCTGCTTCACCTGATTCAGTTTACAATCTGAGAGTCAATGTGAATGATAAATGATCCCTTTCTAATCCTGCCAAATAGTTATCTGCCACCTGTTTCTCATTGCTTTGTGTTCTGCAGAAAATGGTGCCACTTCTTCCCATTTCCACTCGTCCTTTGGGGGTGCAGTCGACTATTTTTAGCTGACTAAGCTACTGCAATTCTCCATTTTTGGAATCTCCTGTTGGCTCTTTGAATCTGCTGCAGCAAATTCAAAATGCAGTTGCTAGGCTGGTGCTACAATTGCTTCTGCATTCTTCCGCCGCTTTGAATACACTCCACTGGCTGCCTCTGTCCAAGAGGATCATGTTTAAATCTCTCTGTTGTGTTCATAAGGCCTTCTACAAGATAGGCCCCCTCTACCTCCAGCAGATGTTTGCACACTAGGTGCTTCTCTACATGTTGTGCTCATCTGACACGCACTCAGTTATCATCCCAAAGTTTAGGTGTGAACTTTCGGGAGGTATATCCTTTTTGGGAGGGGTGGATTGGCTATGGAGCTCCCTTCCACTACCACGACATGTAACTCAACGTCAATTAGCTTTAAGGAAGGCCTGAAAAGCCTGGCTTTATACTCAGTAGCTTGGCTTTGCTTCTGGTTTGCACTTCCTTACTGGCATTACCTTAGCGCTAGGGCACCTGCATAAGGTAACAATGCACTCTACAAAACTATTAACATAACACTACATAACACCCAAACCCTATAACAAAATGCAACACTTAAGCAAATATAATCATTGTTTAAAAACATAAATAAATATTATTTCATAAGTTATATTTACAAATTAATCAATTAACATTAATAAACACATTTAAAAAACACTGCCTACTCAATTCTTCAATAACCCCAACCCAAAATTCAAATGTATTAAACATGTTAAAACTTTATTTAACATGTAAACTAATCAATTATCACTTAAATGCAAATAATATATAAGTTCGAAAACACTACACACTCGCACCCAAAATAAACCCAACAGCCCCAAAAAGTGTATATTAGTGTCATATTATTGAAACGTAATTAAATATAAATTTCACAATAACATAAATATTGAAAAACAAAAACATAACACAATAAATCAACACAAGTAACGGGGGGCGTGGCCAGCTACGATGGCCGAGTAGACGCATAAGCGCGGAGCTCTGTCCCGCTAGAATAAAGATCCTGCATTAATCCCGGCAGCAGAGGCAACATAGCCCCAAGAATCGTGGCGATTACCCACCCGGACCCTGGTGATGCAGAAACCCTGGCGTTTAGTCACCGATAACGCCGGGAGCAGTTTAGACTCGGCGACGGAGAAACGGGAGAGCCTGACCCCGTGGAATGGCACGGTGAGCAAAAAAACGATGGATTTAGGCCCAGATCTCTGTACTGGGGTGAATGTATGACATTGTTCTGCATTCTGTCCATCAATTGTTCTTTTTGCATTTGTCACCCCGAGTGGGACGGGTATGCCCAGCCGTGGGCCCCGTGCTCTCCATGCCACTGGAGTCAAGCTATCCTGGCTGATGAGGGCTGAAAGCCTGATACCGGTCCTAGGATGCTTGTTTCCAGTCCAGGGAGGACCTGGCCTGGCAGTTCGGGCTGGACTGTTCCCATTGGGTGCAGGGTCAAGACTGATTTGCATATGGCTGGGTCCAAACTAGAATGGCATAGTGAGCAAGAAAACGATGGATTTAGGCCCAGATCTCTGTACTGGGGTGAATGTATGACATTGTTCTGCAATCTGTCCATCAATTGTTCTTTTTGCATTTGTCACCCCGAGTGGGACGGGTATGCCCAGACGTGGGTCCTGTGCTCTCCATGCCAATGGAGTCAAGCTATCCTGGCTGATGAGGGCTGAAAGCCCGAAACCGGTCCAAGGATGCTTGTTTCCAGTCCAGGGAGGACCTGGCCTGGCAGTTCGGGCTGGAATGTTCCCATTGGGCGCAGGGTCAAGACTGATTTGCATATGGCTGGGTCCAAACTGGAATGGCATGGTGAGCAAAAAAACGATGGATTTAGGCCCAGATCTCTGTACTGGGGTGAATGTATGACATTGTTCTGCATTCTGTCCATCAATTGTTCTTTTTGCATTTGTCACCCCGAGTGGGACAGGTATGCCCAGACGTGGGTCCCGTGCTCTCCATGTCACTGGAGTCAAGCCATCCTGGCTGATGAGGGCTGAAAGCCTGAAACCGGTCCTAGGATGCTTGTTTCCAGTCCAGGGAGGACCTGGCCTGCCAGTTCTGGCTGGACTGTTTCCATTGGGCGCAGGGTCAAGACTGATTTGCATATGGCTGGGTCCAAACTGGAATGGCATGGTGAGCAAAAAACGATGGATTTAGGCCCAGATCTCTGTACTGGGGTGAATGTATGACATTGTTCTGCATTCTGTCCATCAATTGTTCTTTTTGCATTTGTCACCCCGAGTGGGGCGGGTATGCCCAGACGTGGGTCCCGTGTTCTCCATGCCACTGGAGTCAAGCTATCCTGGCTGATGAGGGCTGAAAGCCCAAAACGGGTCCTAGGATGCTTGTTTCCAGTCCAGGGAGTACCTGGCCTGGCAGTTCGGGCTGGACTGTTCCCATTGGGCGCAGGGTCAAGACTGATTTGCATATGGCTGGGTCCAAACTGGAATGGCATGGTGAGCAAAAAAACGATGGATTTAGGCCCAGATCTCTGTACTGGGGAGAATGTATTACATTGTTCTGCATTCTGTTCATCAATTGTACTTTTTGCATTTGTCACCCCGAGTGGGACGGGTATGCCCAGACGTGGGTCCCGTGCTCTCCATGCCACTGGAGTCAAGCTATTCTGGCTGAGGGCTGAAAGCCCGAAACCGGTCCTAGGATGCTTGTTTCCAGTCCAGGGAGAACCTGGCCTGTCAGTTCGGACTGGACTGTTCCCATTGGGTGCAGGGTCAAGACTGATTTGTATATGGCTGGCTCCAAACTGTAATGGCATGGTGAGCAAAAAAACGATTAATTTAGGCCCAGATCTCTGTACTGGGGTGAATGTATGACATTGTTCTGCATTCTGTCCATCAATTGTTCTTTTTGCATTTGTCACCCCGAGTGGGACGGGTATGCCCAGACGTGGGTCCCGTGCTCTCCATGCCACTGGAGTCAAGCTATCCTGGCTGATGAGGGCTGAAAGCCTGAAACCGGTCCTAGGATGCTTGTTTCCAGTCCAGGGAGAACCTGGCCTGGCAGTTTGGGCTGGACTGTTCCTATTGGGCGCAGGGTCAAGACTGATTTGCATATGGCTGGGTCCAAACTGGAGTGGCATGGTGAGCAAAAAAACGATGAATTTAGGCCGGATCTCTGTACTGGGGTGAATGTATGACATTGTTCTGCATTCTGTCCATCAATTGTTCTTTTTGCATTTGTCACCCAGAGTGGGACGGGTATGCCCAGACGTGGGTCCCGTGCTCTCCATGCCACTGGAGTCAAGCTATCCTGGCTGATGTGGGCTGAAAGCCCAAAACCGTTCCTAGGATGCTTGTTTCCAGCCCAGGGAGGACCTGGCCTTGCAGTTCGGGCTGGACTGTTCCCATTGGGCGCAGGGTCAAGACTGATTTGCATATGGCTGGGTCCAAACTCGAATGGCATGGTGAGCAAAAAAACGATGGATTTAGGCCCAGATCTCTGTATTGGGGTGAATGTATGACATTGTTCTGCATTCTGTCCATCAATTGTTCTTTTGCATTTGTCACCCCGAGTGGGACGGATATGCCCAGACGTGGGTCCCGTGCTCTTCATGCTACTGTAGTCACGCTATCCTGGCTGATGAGGGCTGAAAGCCCGAAACTGGTCCTAGGATGCTTTTTTCCAGTCCAGGGAGGACCTGGCCTGGCAGTTCGGGCTGGACTGTTCCCATTGGACGCAGGGTCAAGACTGATTTGCATATGGCTGGATCCAAACTGGAATGGCATGGTGAGCAAAAAAACGATGGATTTAGCCCCAGATCTCTGTACTGGGGAGAATGTATTACATTTTTCTGCATTCTGTCCTTCAATTGTTCTTTTTCCGTTTGTCACCCCGAGTGAGACGGGTATGCCCAGACGTGGGTCCCGTGCTCTCCATGCCACTGGAGTCAAGCTATTCTGGCTGAGGGCTGAAAGCCCGAAACCGGTCCTAGGATGCTTGTTTCCAGTCCAGGGAGAACCTGGCCTGTCAGATCGGACTGGACTGTTCCCATTGGGTGCAGGGTCAAGACTGATTTGTATATGGCTGGCTCCAAACTGTAATGGCATGGTGAGCAAAAAAACGATTAATTTAGGCCCAGATCTCTGTACTGGGGTGAATGTATGACATTGTTCTGCATTCTGTCCATCAATTGTTCTTTTTGCATTTGTCACCCCGAGTGGGACGGGTATGCCCAGACGTGGGTCCCGTGCTCTCCATGCCACTGGAGTCAAGCTATCCTGGCTGATGTGGGCTGAAAGCCCAAAACCGTTCCTAGGATGCTTGTTTCCAGCCCAGGGAGGACCTGGCCTTGCAGTTCGGGCTGGACTGTTCCCATTGGGCGCAGGGTCAAGACTGATTTGCATATGGCTGGGTCCAAACTCGAATGGCATGGTGAGCAAAAAAACGATGGATTTAGGCCCAGATCTCTGTATTGGGGTGAATGTATGACATTGTTCTGCATTCTGTCCATCAATTGTTCTTTTTGCATTTGTCACCCCGAGTGGGACGGATATGCCCAGACGTGGGTCCCGTGCTCTTCATGCTACTGTAGTCACGCTATCCTGGCTGATGAGGGCTGAAAGCCCGAAACTGGTCCTAGGATGCTTTTTTCCAGTCCAGGGAGGACCTGGCCTGGCAGTTCGGGCTGGACTGTTCCCATTGGGCGCAGGGTCAAGACTGATTTGCATATGGCTGGATCCAAACTGGAATGGCATGGTGAGCAAAAAAACGATGGATTTAGCCCCAGATCTCTGTACTGGGGAGATTGTATTACATTTTTCTGCATTCTGTCCTTCAATTGTTCTTTTTCCGTTTGTCACCCCGAGTGAGACGGGTATGCCCAGACGTGGGTCCCGTGCTCTCCATGCCACTGGAGTCAAGCTATTCTGGCTGAGGGCTGAAAGCCCGAAACCGGTCCCTAGGATGCTTGTTTCCAGTCCAGGGAGAACCTGGCCTGTCAGATCGGACTGGACTGTTCCCATTGGGTGCAGGGTCAAGACTGATTTGTATATGGCTGGCTCCAAACTGTAATGGCATGGTGAGCAAAAAAACGATTAATTTAGGCCCAGATCTCTGTACTGGGGTGAATGTATGACATTGTTCTGCATTCTGTCCATCAATTGTTCTTTTTGCATTTGTCACCCCGAGTGGGACGGGTATGCCCAGACGTGGGTCCTGTGCTCTCCATGTCAATGGAGTCAAGCCATCCTGGCTGATGAGGGCTGAAAGCCCGAAACCGGTCCTAGGATGCTTGTTTCCAGTCCAGGGAGAACCTGGCCTGGCAGTTCTGGCTGGACTGTTCCCATTGGGCGCAGGGTCAAGACTGATTTGCATATGGCTGGGTCCAAACTGGAATGGCATGGTGAGCAAAAAAACGATGGTTTTAGGCCCAGATCTCTGTACTGGGGTGAATGTATGACATTGTTCTGCATTTTGTCCATCAATTGTTCTTTTTGCATTTGTCACCCCGAGTGGGGCGGGTATGCCCAGACGTGGGTCCCTTGTTCTCCATGCCACTGGAGTCAAGCTATCCTGGCTGATGAGGGCTGAAAGCCCAAAACGGGTCCTAGGATGCTTGTTTCCAGTCCAGGGAGGACCTGGCCTGGCAGTTCGGGCTGGACTGTTCCCATTGGGCGCAGGGTCAAGACTGATTTGCATATGGCTGGGTCCAAACTGGAATGGCATGGTGAGCAAAAAACGATGGATTTAGGCCCAGATCTCTGTACTGGGGAGAATGTATTACATTGTTCTGCATTCTGTTCATCAATTGTACTTTTTGCATTTGTCACCCCGAGTGGGACGGGTATGCCCAGACGTGGGTCCCGTGCTCTCCATGCCACTGGAGTCAAGCTATTCTGGCTGAGGGCTGAAAGCCCGAAACCGGTCCTAGGATGCTTGTTTCCAGTCCAGGGAGAACCTGGCCTGTCAGTTCGGACTGGACTGTTCCCATTGGGTGCAGGGTCAAGACTGATTTGTATATGTCTGGCTCCAAACTGTAATGGCATGGTGAGCAAAAAAACGATTAATTTAGGCCCAGATCTCTGTACTGGGGTGAATGTATGACATTGTTCTGCATTCTGTCCATCAATTGTTCTTTTTGCATTTGTCACCCCGAGTGGGACGGGTATGCCCAGACGTGGGTCCCGTGCTCTCCATGCCACTGGAGTCAAGCTATCCTGGCTGATGAGGGCTGAAAGCCCGAAACCGGTCCTAGGATGCTTGTTTCCAGTCCAGGGAGAACCTGGCCTGGCAGTTTGGGCTGGACTGTTCCTATTGGGCGCAGGGTCAAGACTGATTTGCATATGGCTGGGTCCAAACTGTAGTGGCATGGTGAGCAAAAAAACGATGAATTTAGGCCCGATCTCTGTACTGGGGTGAATGTATGACATTGTTCTGCATTCTGTCCATCAATTGTTCTTTTTGCATTTGTCACCCAGAGTGGGACGGGTATGCCCAGACGTGGGTCCCGTGCTCTCCATGCCACTGGAGTCAAGCTATCCTGGCTGATGTGGGCTGAAAGCCCAAAACCGGTCCTAGGATGCTTGTTTCCAGCCCAGGGAGGACCTGGCCTTGCAGTTCGGGCTGGACTGTTCCCATTGGGCGCAGGGTCAAGACTGATTTGCATATGGCTGGGTCCAAACTCGAATGGCATGGTGAGCAAAAAAACGATGGATTTAGGCCCAGATCTCTGTATTGGGGTGAATGTATGACAGTGTTCTGCATTCTGTCCATCAATTGTTCTTTTTGCATTTGTCACCCCGAGTGGGACGGGTATGCCCAGACGTGGGTCCCGTGCTCTCCATGCCACTGTAGTCACGCTATCCTGGCTGATGAGGGCTGAACGCCCGAAACAGGTCCTAGGATGCTTTTTTCCAGTCCAGGGAGGACCTGGCCTGGCAGTTCGGGCTGGACTGTTCCCATTGGGCGCAGGGTCAAGACTGATTTGCATATGGCTGGGTCCAAACTGGAATGGCATGGTGAGCAAAAAAACGATGGATTTAGCCCCAGATCTCTGTACTGGGGAGAATGTATTACATTTTTCTGCATTCTGTCCATCAATTGTTCTTTTTCCATTTGTCACCCCGAGTGAGACGGGTATGCCCAGACTTGGGTCCCGTGCTCTCCATGCCACTGGAGTCAAGCTATTCTGGCTGAGGGCTGAAAGCCCGAAACCGGTCCTAGGATGCTTGTTTCCAGTCCAGGGAGAACCTGGCCTGTCAGTTCGGACTGGACTGTTTCCATTGGGTGCAGGGTCAAGACTGATTTGTATATGGCTGGCTCCAAACTGTAATGGCATGGTGAGCAAAAAAACGATTAATTTAGGCCCAGATCTCTGTACTGGGGTGAATGTATGACATTGTTCTGCATTCTGTCCATCAATTGTTCTTTTTGCATTTGTCACCCCGAGTGGGACGGGTATGCCCAGACATGGGTCCCGTGCTCTCCATGCCACTGGAGTCAAGCTATCCTGGCTGATGAGGGCTGAAAGCCCGAAACCGGTCCTAGGATGCTTGTTTCCAGTCCAGGGAGAACCTGGCCTGGCAGTTTGGGCTGGACTGTTCCTATTGGGCGCAGGGTCAAGACTGATTTGCATATGGCTGGGTCCAAACTGGAGTGGCATGGTGAGAAAAAAAACGATGAATTTAGGCCCGATCTCTGTACTGGGGTGAATGTATGACATTGATCTGCATTCTGTCCATCAATTGTTCTTTTTGCATTTGTCACCCAGAGTGGGACGGGTATGCCCAGACGTGGGTCCCGTGCTCTCCATGCCACTGGAGTCAAGCTATCCTGGCTGATGTGGGCTGAAAGCCCAAAACCGGTCCTAGGATGCTTGTTTCCAGCCCAGGGAGGACCTGGCCTTGCAGTTCGGGCTGGACTGTTCCCATTGGGCGCAGGGTCAAGACTGATTTGCATATGGCTGGGTCCAAACTGGAATGGCATGGTGAGCAAAAAAACGATGGATTTAGGCCCAGATCTCTGTACTGGGGTGGATGTATGACATTTTTCTGCATTCTGTCCATCAATTGTTCTTTTTCCGTTTGTCACCCCGAGTGAGACGGGTATGCCCAGACGTGGGTCCCGTGCTCTCCATGCCACTGGAGTCAAGCTATCCTGGCTGATGAGGGCTGAAAGCCCAAAACCGGTCCTAGGATGCTTGTTTCCAGTCCAGGGAGGACCTGGCCTGGTAGTTCGAGCTGGACTGTTCCCATTGGGCGCAGGGTCAAGACTGATTTGCATATGGCTGGGTCCAAACAGGAATGGCATGGTGAGCAAAAAAACAATGGATTTAGGCCCAGATCTCTGTACTTGGGTGAATGTATGACATTGTTCTGCATTCTGTCCATCAATTGTTCTTTTTGCATTTGTCACCGCGAGTGGGACGGGTATGCCCAGACGTGGGTCCCGTGCTCTCCATGCCACTGGAGTCAAGCTATCCTGGCTGATGAGGGCTGAAAGCCCGAAACCGGTCCTAGGATGCTTGTTTCCAGTCCAGGGAGGACCTGGCCTGGCAGTTCTGGCTGGACTGTTCCCATTGGGGGCAGGGTCAAGACTGATTTGCATATGGCTGGGTCCAAACTGGAATGGCATGGTGAGCAAAAAAACGATGGATTTAGGCCCAGATCTCTGTACTGGGGTGAATGTATGATATTGTTTTGGATTCTGTCCATCAATTGTTCTTTTTGCATTTGTCACCCCGAGTGGGACGGGTATGCCCAGACGTGGGTCCAGTGCTCTCCATTCCTCTGGAGTCAAGCTTTCCTGGCTAATGAGGGCTGAAAGCCCGAAACCGGTCCTAGGATGCTTGTTTCCAGTCCAGGGAGGACCTGGCCTGGCAGTTCAGGCTGGACTGTTCCCATTGGGCGCAGGGTCAAAACTGATTTGCATATGGCTGGGTCCAAACTGGAATGGCATGGTGAGCAAAAAAACGATGGATTTAGGCCCAGATCTCTGTACTGGGGTGAATGTATGATATTGTTCTGCATTCTGTCCATCAATTGTTCTTTTTGCATTTCTCACCCCGAGTGGGACGGGTATGCCCAGACGTGGGTCCCGTGCTCTCCATGCCACTGGAGTCAAGCTATCCTGGCTGATGAGGGCTGAAAGCCCGAAACTGGTCCTAGGATGCTTGTTTCCAGTCCAGGGAGGACCTGGCCTGGCAGTTCGGGCTGGACTGTTCCCATTGGGGGAAGGGTCAAGACTGATTTGCATATGGCTGGGTCCAAACTGGAATGGCATGGTGAGCAAAAAAATGATGGATGTAGGCCCAGATCTCTGTACTGGGGTGAATGTATGACATTGTTCTGCATTCTGTCCATCAATTGTTCTTTTTGCATTTGTCACCCCGAGTGGGACCGGGTATGCCCAGACGTGGGTCCCGTGCTCTCCATGCCACTGGAGTCAAGCTATCCTGGCTGATGAGGGCTGAAAGCCCGAAACCGGTCCTAGGATGCTTGTTTCCAGTCCAGGGAGGACCTGGCCTGGCAGTTCGGGCTGGACTGTTCCCATTAGGCGCAGGGTCAAGACTGATTTGCATATGGCTGGGTCCAAACTGGAATGGCATGGTGAGCTAAAAAACGATGAATTTAGGCCCGGATCTCTGTTCTGGGGTGAATGTATGACATTGTTCTGCATTCTGTCCATCAATTGTTCTTTTTGCATTTGTCACCCTGAGTGGGACAGGTATGCCCAGACGTGGGTCCCGAGCTCTCCATGTCACTGGAGTCAAGCCATCCTGGCTGATGAGGGCTGAAAGCCCGAAACCGGTCCTAGGATGCTTGTTTCCAGTCCAGGGAGAACCTGGCCTGTCAGTTCGGACTGGACTGTTCCCATTGGGTGCAGGGTCAAGACTGATTTGTATATGGCTGGCTCCAAACTGTAATGGCATGGTGAGCAAAAAACCGATTAATTTAGGCCCAGATCTCTGTACTGGGGTGAATGTATGACATTGTTCTGCATTCTGTCCATCAATTGTTCTTTTTGCATTTGTCACCCCGAGTGGGACGGGTATGCCCAGACGTGGGTCCCGTGCTCTCCATGCCACTGGAGTCAAGCTATCCTGGCTGATGAGGGCTGAAAGCCCGAAACCGGTCCTAGGATGCTTGTTTCCAGTCCAGGGAGAACCTGGCCTGGCAGTTTGGGCTGGACTGTTCCTATTGGGCGCAGGGTCAAGACTGATTTGCATATGTCTGGGTCCAAACTGGAGTGGCATGGTGAGCAAAAAAACGATGAATTTAGGCCCGATCTCTGTACTGGGGTGAATGTATGACATTGTTCTGCATTCTGTCCATCAATTGTTCATTTTGCATTTGTCACCCAGAGTGGGACGGGTATGCCCAGACGTGGGTCCCATGCTCTCCATGCCACTGGAGTCAAGCTATTCTGGCTGAGGGCTGAAAGCCCGAAACCGGTCCTGGGATGCTTGTTTCCAGTCCAGGGAGAACCTGGCCTGTCAGTTCGGACTGGACTGTTCCCATTGGGTGCAGGGTCAAGACTGATTTGTATATGGCTGGCTCCAAACTGTAATGGCATGGTGAGCAAAAAAACGATTAATTTAGGCCCAGATCTCTGTACTGGGGTGAATGTATGACATTGTTCTGCATTCTGTCCATCAATTGTTCTTTTTGCATTTGTCACCCCGAGTGGGACGGGTATGCCCAGACATGGGTCCCGTGCTCTCCATGCCACTGGAGTCAAGCTATCCTGGCTGATGAGGGCTGAAAGCCCGAAACCGGTCCTAGGATGCTTGTTTCCAGTCCAGGGAGAACCTGGCCTGGCAGTTTGGGCTGGACTGTTCCTATTGGGCGCTGGGTCAAGACTGATTTGCATATGGCTGGGTCCAAACTGGAGTGGCATGGTGAGCAAAAAAACGATGAATTTAGGCCCGATCTCTGTACTGGGGTGAATGTATGACATTGTTCTGCATTCTGTCCATCAATTGTTCTTTTTGCATTTGTCACCCAGAGTGGGACGGGTATGCCCAGACGTGGGTCCCGTGCTCTCCATGCCACTGGAGTCAAGCTATCCTGGCTGATGTGGACTGAAAGCCCAAAACCGGTCCTAGGATGCTTGTTTCCAGCCCAGGGAGGACCTGGCCTTGCAGTTCGGGCTGGACTGTTCCCATTGGGCGCAGGGTCAAGACTGATTTGCATATGGCTGGGTCCAAACTCGAATGGCATGGTGAGCAAAAAAACAATGGATTTAGGCCCAGATCTCTGTACTGGGGTGAATGTATTACATTGTTCTGCATTCTGTCCATCAATTGTTCTTTTTGCATTTGTCACCCCGAGTGGGACGGGTATGCCCAGGCGTGGGTCCGGTGCTCTCCATGCCACTGTAGTAACGCTATCCTGGCTGATGAGGGCTGAAAGCCCGAAACTGGTCCTAGGATGCTTTTTTCCAGTCCAGGGAGGACCTGGCCTGGCAGTTCGGGCTGGACTGTTCCCATTGGGCGCAGGGTCAAGACTGATTTGCATATGGCTGGGTCCAAACTGGAATGGCATGGTGAGCAAAAAAACGATGGATTTAGGCCCAGATCTCTGTACTGGGGTGGATGTATGACATTTTTCTGCATTCTGTCCATCAATTGTTCTTTTTCCGTTTGTCACCCCGAGTGAGACGGGTATGCCCAGACGTGGGTCCCGTGCTCTCCATGCCACTGGAGTCAAGCTATCCTGGCTGATGAGGGCTGAAAGCCCGAAACCGGTCCTAGGATGCTTGTTTCCAGTCCAGGGAGGACCTGGCCTGGTAGTTCGAGCTGGACTGTTCCCATTGGGCGCAGGGTCAAGACTGATTTGCATATGGCTGGGTCCAAACAGGAATGGCATGGTGAGCAAAAAAACAATGGATTTAGGCCCAGATCTCTGTACTTGGTTGAATGTATGACATTGTTCTGCATTCTGTCCATCAATTGTTCTTTTTGCATTTGTCACCCCGAGTGGGACAGGTATGCCCAGACGTGGGTCCCGTGCTCTCCTTTCCACTGGAGTCAAGCTATCCTGGCTGATGAGGGCTGAAAGCCCGAAACCAGTCCTGGGATGCTTGTTTCCAGTCCAGGGAGGACCTGGCCTGGCAGTACGGGCTGGACTGTTCCCATTGGGTGCAGGGTCAAGACTCATTTGCATATGGTTCGGCCCAAACTGGAATGGTATGGTGAGCAAAAAAACGATGGATTTAGGCCCAAATCTCTGTACTGGAGTGAATGTATGACATTGTTCTGCATTCTGTCCATCAATTGTTCTTTTTGCATTTGTCACCGTGAGTGGGACGGGTATGCCCAGACGTGGGTCCCGTGCTCTCCATGCCACTGGAGTCAAGCTATCCTGGCTGATGAGGGCTGAAAGCCCGAAACCGGTCCTAGGATGCTTGTTTCCAGTCCAGGGAGGACCTGGCCTGGCAGTTCGGGCTGGACTGTTCCCATTGGGCGCAGGGTCAAGACTGATTTGCATTTGGCTGGGTCCAAACTGGAATGGCATGGTGAGCAAAAAAACGATGGATTTAGGCCCAGATCTCTGTACTGGGGTGAATGTATGATATTGATTTGGATTCTGTCCATCAATTGTTCTTTTTGCATTTGTCACCCCGAGTGGGACGGGTATGCCCAGACGTGGGTCCAGTGCTCTCCATGCCTCTGGAGTCAAGCTTTCCTGGCTGATGAGGGCTGAAAGCCCGAAACCGGTCCTAGGATGCTTGTTTCCAGTCCAGGGAGGACCTGGCCTGGCAGTTCAGGCTGGACTGTTCCCATTGGGCGCAGGGTCAAAACTGATTTGCATATGGCTGGGTCCAAACTGGAATGGCATGGTGAGCAAAAAAACTATGGATTTAGGCCCAGATCTCTGTACTGGGGTGAATGTATGACATTGTTCTGCATTCTGTCCATCACTTGTTCTTTTTGCATTTGTCACCCCGAGTTGGACGGGTAAGCCCAGACGTGTGTACCGTGCTCGCCATGCCACTGGAGTCAAACTATCCTGGCTGATGAGGGCTGAAAGCCCGAAACCGGTCCTAGGATGCTTGTTTCCAGTCCAGGGAGGACCTGGCCTGGCAGTTCGGGCTGCACTGTTCCCATTTGGGCGCAGGGTCAAGACTGATTTGCATATGGCTAGGTCCAAACTGGAATGGCATGGTGAGCAAAAAAACGATGGATTTAGGCCCAGATCTCTGTACTGGGGAGAATGTATGATATTGTTCTGCATTCTGTCCATCAATTGTTCTTTTTGCATTTCTCACCCCGAGTGGGACGGGTATGCCCAGACATGGGTTCCGTGCTCTAGATGCCACTGGAGTCAAACTATCCTGGCTGATGAGGGCTGAAAGCCCGAAACCGGTCCTAGGATGCTTGTTTCCAGTCCAGGGAGGACCTGGCCTGGCAGTTCGGGCTGGACTGTTCCCATTGGGCGCAGGGTCAAGACTGACTTGCATATGACTGGGTCCAAACTGGAATGGCATGGTGAGCAAAAAAATGATGGATTTAGGCCCAGATCTCTGTACTGGGGTGAATGTATGACATTGTTCTGCATTCTGTCCATCAATTGTTCTTTTTGCATTTGTCACCCCGAGTGCGATGGGTATGCCCAGACGTGGGTCCCGTGCTCTCCATGCCACTGGAGTCAAGCTATCCTGGCTGATGAGGGGTGAAAGCCCGAAACCGGTCCTAGGATGCTTGTTTCCAGTCCAGGGAGGACCTGGCCTGGCAGTTCCGGCTGGAATGTTCCCATTGGGCACAGGGTCAAGACTGATTTGCATATGGCTGGGTCCAAACTGGAATGGCATGGTGAGCAAAAAAAGATGGATTTAGGCCCAGATCTCTGTACTGGGGTGAATGTATGACATTGTTCTGCCTTCTGTCCATCAATTGTTCTTTTTGCATTTGTCACCCGAGTGGGACGGGTATGCCCAGACGTGGGTCCCGTGCTCTCTATGCCACTGGAGTCAAGCTATACTGGATGATGAGGGCTGAAAGCCCGAAACCGGTCCTAGGATGCTTGTTTCCAGTCCAGGGAGGACCTGGCCTGGCAGTTCGGGCTGGACTGTTCCCATTGGGGCAGGGTCAAGGCTGATTTGCATATGGCTGGGTCCAAACTGGAATGGCATGGTGAGCAAAAAAACGATGGATTTAGGCCCAGATCTCTGTACTGGGGTGAATGTATGACATTGTTCTGCATCATAGCCATCAATTGTTCTTTTTGCATTTGTCACCCCGAGTGGGGCGGGTATGCCCAGAAGTGGGTCCCTTGCTCTCCATGCCACTGGAGTCAAGCTATCCTGGCTGATGAGGGCTGAAAGCCCGTAACGGGTCCTAGGATGCTTGTTTCCAGTCCAGGGAGGACCTGGCCTGGCAGTTCGGGCTGGACTGTTCCCATTGGGCGCAGGGTCAAGACTGATTTGCATATGGCTGGGTCCAAACTGGAATGGCATGGTGAGCAAAAACGATGGATTTAGGCCCAGATCTCTGTACTGGGGTGATTGCATGACATTGTTCTGCATTCTGTCCATCAATTGTTCTTTTTGCATTTGTCACCCCGAGTGGGACTGGTATGCCCAGACGTGGGTCCCGTGCTCTCCATACCACTGGAGTCAAGCTATCCTGGCTGATGAGGGCTGACAGCCCGAAACCTGTCCTAGAATGCTTGTTTCCAGTCCAGGGAGGACCTGGCCTGGCAGTTCGGGCTGGACTGTTCCCATTGGGCGCAGGGTCAAGACTGATTTGCATATGGCTGGGTCCAAACTGGAATGGCATGGTGAGCAAAAAAACGATGGATTTAGGCCCAGATCTCTGTACTGGGGTGATTGCATGACATTGTTCTGCATTCTGTCCATCAATTGTTCTTTTTGCATTTGTCACCCCGAGTGGGACTGGTATGCCCAGACGTGGGTCCCGTGCTCTCCATACCACTGGAGTCAAGCTATCCTGGCTGATGAGGGCTGACAGCCCGAAACCTGTCCTAGAATGCTTGTTTCCAGTCCAGGGAGGACCTGGCCTGGCAGTTCGGGCTGGACTGTTCCCATTGGGCGCAGGGTCAAGACTGATTTGCATATGGCTGTGTCCAAACTGGAATGGCATGGTGAGCTAAAAAACGATGGATTTAGGCCCAGATCTCTGTACTGGGGTGAATGTATGACATTGTTCTGCATTCTGTCCATCAATTGTTCTTTTTGCATTTGTCACCCTGAGTGGGACGGGTATACCCAGACGTGGGTCCCGTGCTCTCCATGCCATTGGAGTCAAGCTATCCTGGCTGATGAGTGCTGAAAGCCCGAAACCGGTCCTAGGATGCTTGTTTCCAGTCCAGGGAGGACCTGGCCTGGCAGTTCGGGTTGTACTTTTCCCATTGGGCGCAGGGTCAAGACTGACTTGCATATGGCTGGGTCCAAACTGGAATGGCATGGTGAGCAAAAAAATGATGGATTTAGGCCCAGATCTCTGTACTGGGGTGAATGTATGACATTGTTCTGCATTCTGTCCATCAATTGTCTTTTTGCATTTGTCACCCCGGGTGCGAGGGGTATGCCCAGACGGGGGTCCCATGCTCTCCATTCCACTGGAGTCAAGTTATCCTGGCTGTTGAGGGCTGAAAGCCTGAAACCGGTCCTAGGGTGCTTGTTTCCAGTCCAGGGAGGACCTGACCTGGCAGTTCGGGCTGGACTGTTCCCATTGGGCGCAGGGTCAAGACTGATTTGCATATGGCTGGGTCCAAACTGGAATGGCATGGTGAGCTAAAAAACGAAGGATTTAGGCCCAGATCTCTGTGCTGGGGTGAATGTATGACATTGTTCTGCATTCTGTCCATCAATTGTTCTTTTTCCATATGTCACCCCTAGTGGGACGGGTATGCCCAGACGTGTGTCCCGTGCTCTCCATGCCACTGGAGTCAAGCTATCCTGGCTGATGAGGGCTCAAAGCCCGAAACCGGTCCTAGGATGCTTGTTTCCAGTCCAGGGAGGACCTGGCCTGGCAGTTCGGGCTGGACTGTTCCCATTGGGCGTAGGGTCAAGACTGATTTGCATATGGCTGGGTCCAAACTGGAATGGCATGGTGAGCAAAAAAACGATGGATTTAGGCCCAGATCTCTGTACTGGGGTGAATGTATGACATTGTTCTGCATTCTGTCCATCAATTGTTCTTTTTGCATTTGTCACCCCGAGTGGGACGGGTATGCCCAGACGTGGGTCCGTGCTCTCCATGCCACTGGAGTCAAGCTATCCTGGCTGATGAGGGCTGAAAGCCTGAAATCGGTCCTAGGATGCTTGTTTCTAGTCCAGGGAGGACCTGGCCTGGCAGTTCGGGCTGGACTGTTCCCATTGGGCGCGGGGTCAAGACTGATTTGCATATGGCTGGGTCCAAACTGGAATGGCATGGTGAGCAAAAAAACAATGGATTTAGGCCCAGATCTCTGTACTGGGGTGAATGTATGACATTGTTCTGCATTCTGTCCATCAATAGTTCTTTTTGCATTTTACTCTGCCGCGAGGAGTGAATAATCCCGCGGGGGAAGGTGCAGCGCCGCCGTGACGGATTGCGAGAGCCCCCTAGAGACGACGGTGAGGCCCATGGCAGCTTGGGGCCTGCTGTAGCCGAGGGGTTTGTCCGGGACACGAAGGTGCGGCCGGGAGGCCAATAAATCGAGGTAGGCCCATCAGAGGCCTAAAGAGATCCCAGTGTGCAGGCGCAACCTCCGGTGGAATCTGGAGGGGGCGCATCGAAGGACTACCCCCGCGATCTTGGCGGCGGACCCCCTTGAGCATCTATGATCTTGGTGCAAAGTAGCCGGCAGTTTGAAACAGCGGTGAATTATGCAGCAGATGAATCGGGGAGTGCCCGACTCCCGCAACGGAGCTGCCGGACCCAGATGCACGGGGAGTGAGTAGGCTAAGAGAAAGAGTGCCATATTGACGACAGACTCGAGGTGTTCCTAGGGGTGGCGGTGCGTCCTAGGAGAACCTAGACCTGGCTGAGCCTGAAGGGTGCACACGTATGGCCAGGGCGGCCCATAAATTGAAATAGGCCCATTGGAAGCTGGTCATGATTCCCCGGGCACGAGAGCACCTCCCGAGGAAATCCAGGAGGTGTGCACGATGCAGGAAGGCCCAAGTAGGGGACTGGAGGATCGGTCAGCCGCGTAAAGGATTATTGGGCACCGGGGAAGACAGCAATAACCATAGAAACAAGGCAAGGAGACGGCGATAATGTGAGCCTTGAGAGAAGTGGAAAGATCAAACTGGGCCCAGATCCCCCCCATGCACCCTCCATTAGGTGCAGTGGACCTGGAGAAAATGTATCCCTGAGGCAACGAACCTCTACAAGGCCATAGATACAGGTCCGACCACACTAAAGGCAAGTCGAGAGACCGCACACAGCTCCTTTTCCATACTAGAGGTGAAGGGCCACGGCAGTCGGGTCTGGTGGGGGCACACGGGAACAACAGAACTTGGAAGAGAGATACGCAGTACACGTCAGGTGTGCATCAATAAGGAACAAAGCCTCCTAAGTAAGTTGGTAAAGATAACTACGTTCAGCGCCCCCGTAGATGACATCAAGACGTTGTCCCAACATGGGCAAGGACAAGACAACGAAGGAAGGACAAACCAATAAAATTGTACAATATACGGTAATAGGGCCCGGTCTGACGGAGCAACCCAGACGAGAACCGAACGACCCGACCACTTCGGACACGATGGCGCAAGACAAAACAGACATTCTGAATGCCATTAGAGACTCCTGAGTCGCCTTGGAGTCAAAAATGGATACCATGGCAATGGATATCAATCATTTGCACCTTGATCTTCGGAAAGTAGCTGACAGAGTCACTAATACGGAGGTAGAAGTTAGGATACTGCAGGAAGAGGTCAATCGGCTCCGTACAACTGTCTCGGCGCTTCAGACCCAAACCATCCGTCTGGCAGATAGAGTGGAGGATGCTGAAGGGCGTTCGAGAAGAAACAACCTCAGGTTCATGGGATTTCCCGAAAAAGCGGAAGGATCAGCGGCGGATATCTTCTTAGAAGAATGGATTACCACGGCCTTTGGAAACATCAGACTCTCCAAATGTTTTGCTATTGAAAGAGCCCACCGCGCCCTCGGGCCCCCCCAAACCCAGGAGCCCCGCCTAGAGCGCTGATAGCTCGACTGTTCAATCACAGAGACAGAGACACAATCCTTCAATACATTCGGACCAACGGCCCGCCGAAATACAAAGACCGGACAATCCAGATATTTCCGGATTACACCAGGAAAGTGCAGGAGCTCCGAAACGCATATTTAGGAGTTAAAAGATGTCTTCGAGAACATAATATTAAATACAGCCTGCTATTCCCTGCTAAACTACGTGTGCAGTATAAGGATAAGGTCCACTTCTATGACACGCCACAGGAGGTGGTGGACTGGATGGAATCGATAGGCCTGGCGGGACCGGACCAGAATCAGGGTTGGCGAGAACAGCGGTCGCGCTGTCGCCGGCAGAGAGGACAATGACGGGAAGGTTTGGAACAAAGACTCCCACCGCAGGAGGCACCAGGGTCTGGACGAATGCTGGTCGATACAGATGGCACACTACGAACAGAATCGACGGCTATTCAGCTCCAGAATCAGTTTTCCCCTCTATGCCTGGTGCAAGAAACTCAATCTCAATCTGAGGGGACTACAGAAGGCTAAAAGAGGGACAAAAGAGTTCACTTTGCAGATTAGATGTGAGGTCAGGAGTGTGGACGAGTTTCGAATAAGAACTGTGAGTAACAGATACTCTGGGGGCTGGTCCTAATTAGGGGATGGACTATAAATTGCTATTAAGTTCCACGACAGGCATAAGGGTGGGAAACGGGTGGGTACATTATGGGGATAATATTCCTTACGGGACCCTATGCTGCGTGGCTCTGCCACGAAGATTTATTAGGACTTCCCAGCTGCCCTCCCCATGTGAGTGGGCTTGCGGGGCTGACAAGTCCAGCGGGGTCCCACGGGGTTCGGTGACTGGGCCTCAGTGTTAATAGTTCCCTAGACGGACTCATAGATATTGAAGTTGGACAGTTACATGTGATTTCAGTTGGGGTAGTCCTATAGAGATCAAGTATTAAGGATAAGCGTGGGGGGAGGGCACGAGAGGTGGGGCGGAGCCCCAGGTCCTTAGGCCATGGTTGGTACCAGGGGATGGGAAGCTACTGCGTATGGGTGGGGAGGGAGGGAAGGTTGGGGAATTACAGTGTTGGGAATATGTTCAAAACTAGCAGACAAAGTAGGAGTTCTGATACACAGAGGGAAAGGTATACGATTGCTATTTGGTGGTGCCGAGTGAGACATGGCCTTGCAGTAAGAGTCACCCAGAAACTTTGGGTCAATTTAATGCCACGATGGATCGAAGAAGTACCTATAAGTTCATAACCTGAAATGTTCGGGGGCTGAATAATTTTGTAAAACGTAACCGCATATTCACCTACATGAAACGTTACGGGGTTTCAATAGCTTTCCTACAAGAAACACACCTCTGGGGAGACTGCCTTAGGTATGTTCAAAGACGCTGGAGGGGACAGATATTTGCAACGTCTTACTCAGGATTCTCTAGGGGTGTGATGGTGTGGGTGGCACCGGGGGTCCCTTTTAAAATGATTCGGACCAAGCCAGATCCTAACGGTAGATTCGTAGTGGTCAAAGGCACATTGGATGGTCAAGACATGAGCCTGATCAACATATATGCGCCCAATAATGATGACGGAGACTTCCTAGGATTGATCCTCAGTCAGGCCCACCTTAACCCAAACACAGAATTACTTATAGCGAGTGACTTCAACTGCGCATTTGATGGCACATTGGACAGACTCCCACAGAAATTAGATACTAAGCCTAAAGTAAGGGAGGCCATGAAAGCGATGCAATGTAACTATGGATTAGTAGATATCTGGAGGCACAGACACCCGCACCAAAAAACATACTCGTGCCATACACCAGCGACAAACACGTTTAGTAGACAAGATTATTTCTTTATGCAAACAGGCAGTGCAAGCCTTAGTAATTCCAAGAGTAGAATATGGGTGTGTCGCCCTTTGCAGCCTTCCCAGATCAATGACGGCCCCGCTAAGAGCCACAATAAATACAGCGGCTAGACTGATCACAGGCTCCAAAAGAAACTGTCATATCTCTCCGGACCTTAGAGCTCTCAACTGGCTACCCTTCGAAGCGAGAATTCATCTGAAAATCGCATGTATGACGCACAAGGCCCTACACCACAATACCCCAAGTTATCTAACACAAAAACTGACACTCTCGTGTGGTAACAGATCCCAAGGAGCTCCAGGAATCTTCTTCTGAAACCGCAGAGATTTACCAAGAAAAAAACATATAACCGATCCTTCTCAGGAATGGCCCCCAGGATCTGGAATGCCTTACCACCAGAAACCAGACAGAACCCCTCTACTGCCTTTTTCAAAAAAGAAGTGAAAGCGATCCTCATGTCTAAGTTTACGTGAACTATTTTTATACCCGGACTTTTAGCTACTACCCTGTATTGGACCTTTCTCAACATGATTTGAACTATATTCTTAGGGACAATATGTTGTCTAAAAATTAGGTATATAAACTTGTAATGTATAGGTTATCTATTGTTAGCTAGTTCTGTGTACTAGACTCAATCATATATTTGCCTACTATATTTGTATCTGCTCCCTACATCTTTCTTGTAAAGCGCTCTGATGCCCGCAAGGTTCTTGTTCGCGCTATATAAAACTCTTAAAATGAATAAATAAATAAATATGCAGGCGGAATTATTGTACAGGGTCGATGCAGCACAATATATGGCCCGATACCTGTCCGATCACTCCCCCCAGCTAATAAACTATACTCTGAATAGGCCCCGTCCTAAAATTCCACTTTGGAGGATTAATGTCGAGGCTCTGTCGGACCCGGTAAATAAAGATATTATAGACACGGAGCTGAGAGGCTATTTTAACACCAACTGGAAGACATCAAATACTAGGGCGACGGAGTGGGACGCAATGAAAGTGGTGCTAAGGGGGGTCTACATGGCAACAGAGGTGGGAGTTAGAAAGGTGCTAGAAAGAGATCTGCAGGAACAAGAACGTAAGTTAGCAATGCTAGAAACAGCAAATCCCGCAAGCATAGAGGGTCTCCAGGGCTGGACTGAACAGAGACAAAAGGTGGGAGAGTTATGGGACAGGCTAGATAAGTTCGACCGTACTAAGGGCAGGAAGCGATGGTACATAGAAGGGAACAAGGCTGGGCATTTATTGGCGCGACTCATAAAAATGGAAACGCAACCCAAACCAATATTAGAAATTAGGGACCCTGGAAGTCAGAAGATGAAATACATGCAGCACGAAATAAATGCTGTATTTGTAGAGCATCTGAAAAAAGTTTACACAGACCCTCGGTTAGAGGTTCCCTCCTCGTCGATGGAGCCTTTCTTGGAGGGGATTGCCCTGCCTAGGCTGGATCATGAAGTGCAGGATGTCCTGGGTGCCCCGCTGACCGAAATAGAATTAGTAACGGCGATCAAACAGATGAAAACCCTCAACTCAAGTCACCAGGCGCTGACGGCCTGTCGGCCGAATTATATAAACAATTCCTAGAAGTTCTTGCAGATAGGTTACTCGAGACCATACTTGAGGCACAAGAGAGGAGGGAACTACCGAAGTCGTTACGAGAGGCTCTCATTCCTAAACCGGGGAAGGATCCAACGCTACCAAACTCATATAGACCTATATCCATGGTAATGTGGATTTGAAACTCATTAGTCATGTCTTGGCATCCAGATTGCTCCTGTACATGCCCCAGATTATACATGAAGACCAATCGGGCTTCATACCCCGCAGGAATACCCTAAGAAACATTCGTTGTCTGGCTCATGTCATGCAGATACTGGAAGGGAGACCGGGAAATGGCGCCCTGGCCTTCCTAGATATAGAACAAGCGTTTGATTCAGTCAGATGGGACTATATATGGCAAGTCCTAGGTAAAATGGGACTAGGACAGAAGTACATTGACTGGATTAAATTACTATACACATTCCCAATGGCAAGGATCCGCACCGGTCGCTACGTGTCAGATAGTATAGAGCTCCAAAGAGGGACGCGGCAGGGATGTCCGCTGTCCCCGTTGATATTTGCAATAGCAATGGATCCGTTAGCCTGCCACATAAGAGTGGTGCTCAAGGGACCTCGGATACAAATTGGCCCTGTATACAAAAAGGGGGACAGGAGGGCTTTTTCTTCAAGGTCCAGCACATCTGCCCAAATGCTATTCAAAAACTGAAATATTGTGCTGTTCCTAAACAATCCAGAAAAATGGTGAAGCAGGTCACAGTAGTTTTCTACATCCAAATAGATGGGAATCCATTTATTTGGAATGTAATGCCCTCACACACCCCATAGGGTGTCATGCTTCATCATCGGGCTGCTCCTCGTCTGGCCGGTGCTGCAATGCCTGACGGGCTCCCAATGAGGGGCACTTTGGCGGAGATCTTTTTCCAAGTAGCCGTTTGGTGCCGTGGGGGTGAGGGGTCTAGTGAGTGTAGATGTAAAAATATGTGATATGAAGTGTGAATTAAAACAGGGTTGGGAGTACCAACAAGAACTACTTTAATTGTGGGGTCTCCTACCCTGATTAAAAATAATTGAAAGGCGCACTGCTAAGGTAATGTCTTAGATACGGCGCTCTTCCATGTAGTCAGTCAACATGTTTCTTCACATTTTTCTATAGTTTTAGAAGCGATTCTTTAGGACCTATGAAAATAAAAGACTATCTACACTATATACATTATGGTGGACCTAGACTAATAGTATATTAAGTATAAATTCATGACCACCGTACCTTACTCTGTCTAGTGGCTAGTAGTGTAGGTTCTACCTATTTTGGGAGAAAAACCATGTATAAATATACAATGACCAGCCACAAACACATGTTTATCGTGTGCTACTGTATACAGCCTGCTCGTTACTGGCACAACATACATAAGTGAGGTATCGCAAGCATTAACCCACCATGTGCCAAAAACAGAATGGTTCACTTCAATACATTCAGTTCATTAGACCAAATTAGTGAAGTGTAATTTATTCATTACCGCAAGAAATACATAGAACTCACCCAATCAAAAATGAGTTTTTGCTTCATCAATCCCCGGCAGATCAGAATATGAGGAACTTCCCCACATCCTAAAGCGGATTGTAGATGAAACATATATGGAAGAGAAGAGCAATGTTTTATTTAAAAAGGAACCAAAAAGCAACAAAAAAGCACCCTACGGCTTATCCCAAGGTATTCTAATATCTCACTAACTACACAAAGGGCATCCCCTGTCATGTATCTCATGTCAAATGAATGGAATACCTATATCAGCTCCCAATCCAGCTATATTATAATGGACCGTTCCGATCCCCCAGAAAAATATTAAGGAGATATCTTTATTCGTAAAGATTGAAAACATGGGCAACCCATGTCCCACTATAAAGCTTAGCTGGAAACAGTACACAATGCCCAATATGTACGTTGTGTGAGTTACCTATATTAATAGAAAAGGGTCAAAAGGAGTCTCTCCCATCGTGTGCATTGATATATGCAATCTAAGTTAAAAGGTGGCCGAGGAGTATGATCGCCTCCAACTCTCCCTGGAAAAAGGCATGAAAGTCCTCCAAGATACAAATAAAAATAAAAACATGCAAGATGGAAAAAAGAAGGTTTCCCCAGTATACTCACAGTTGCGAAATCTGCAACAGATCCTTAGACCTACCCTCAGTTGCCGGGTTCGGGAGGTGAATGAGAGAGTGCCGATTCGGCTATTTATCCCCCTTGTACTTCCGCATTTGTTCCCTGCACCGTGTCAGCTGTGTTAGTATCTCCCGCATGTGCCGGTGACATCCGAGATGTTAAACGGTGGCACAGCGGGCGCCATCTTAGAGAAGGCGCGAGTGGTAAACATAACCTAATAGTGTAGATTCCTGGTCTCTACGGGTCTCTATGGGTCTACCCAACAAGTAGTCATGTGATAGTTTGAGAAATCTGTGCCTGTAATTAATATATCGTAAAAAACTATTGATACAAAAAAACGGTTTTGAAATAGATATTCGCCGTTATTTGTCAAAAATTAATATACACACAGGGTATCCACTTGGATCTATCTCACTTATAAAAAGCATGTCATGTATAACATCTGGTGGGGCTAAGCTCAAGATAAAAGGTAAAATGTAGTGATATGTTGCCTAAGGTTCCTGTGCAAATGAGTCAGCCATTTTGGATAGGGGAGCCTGGTTTGACAAGATGCCATATATGCTCTAAAAAATATATAAATGAAAATGATACATGAAAATTGGTACAAAGTATTACATATAACCACACCTTTATTAATGACCTATGATATAAAGACGAATTAGCCATTCAATGGTGGTATATGTATCCTAGCAGATTAACAAGAAACTATAATACCAGGAGGAGCACACTACAAAGTATATAGGGGTATAATTAAATCCGTAGTGCGCTCCATGGAATGTTCTCATTCAAACCCAGTGTGTCGGAAGACAAACGATGCACCCATCTCTGCTCTTTGTAAAACAAAGCATTCTTACTGATCTTGGAGAAAGTTTCCAGTACTATCCAGCGGAAAGAGTCTGGTGCATGATTGGTGTTAAAAAAATGTGTACACATCTTAGTATTAACCTTATGGCAACGAAAGTTGCTGCGATGTTCAGTAATTCTCACCTTTACCGGTCGTGTGGTCATCCCTATATATTTAAGACCACAAGGGCATGTGATCATGTAGATGCAGTTTGTTGAGTTGCAATTACTGTGTTTGCGCAATTCCCATGTAAATGTTTCATTAAATGTTATGGACTTAGTCACTGTTGTCAAGGCACAAACAGTGCAGGTGCTGCATGGGTAGTGTCCCTGCACTGGAGGTAAATCCCACAGTTGTCTCTGTGTGTTAGTTGATCGTGCCTGAGGCCTGGTGTGGATCAATCTGTCTTTTAAATTACTCGCACGTTTGAAAGCAAAGCGTGGTTGTTCGAGAGTCAAATCACCAGTGTTCAATATACTCCAATGTTTCTTGATAGCCTGTTTTATTCTTACTGAGTCTGGACCAAATGTTGTCACACATGTCAATTTTTCTGTGGCAATTTTTTGTCTGGGTTCTAGTAAGGCCTCCCTGTTGTTGTTTCTCGCACGTTTTTTTGAGAGGGCAACATTACGTGCTGGGTACTGGCGTTGTGTAAGGTTTTTTTTTACAAATTGGCCCAACAGAACACTTGGTCTCCCTGTACGCAGATGACGCTTTGGTGTACCTCAACCACCCGAGGCAGTCTGTGTCACTACTGCTCAAAGCGCTGGATAACTTTGCGTCAGCGTCGGGATTAAAAACAATAAGTCAAAATCTCATTTATTCCCGATCATCCGACCCGCAGGAGATGAAGAATCACAGCTCCCACAGTTGGAACTCCCATGGGAGTTGGAATCAGTCCGATACGTGGGAATACATATTGCTAGAGATAGAGACTGGTTCTATGATCTGAATATGGGTCGAATTATAAGGGGTCTACACGGAAGTGTCAGCTTCTGGAATACCCTAAAACTATCCCTGATGGGCAAAATTGCCTTAATAAAAATGGTGGTGCTGCCGGGATGCCTGTATGTCATGCAGGGGTCCTTTTATGAAATCCCCCACAGAGGCTTCAAAGAAATAGATGTGATGTTGACATCTCTGTTATGGAATGGGAAACGATGTACAGTGAGCCTTGAGGTACTAAAACTCCAATGGGAAAAGGGGGGCATGGAACTCCCACATCTAGAACTCTATTATTTGGCATCGCAGTTACAGCACGCGATACAGTGGCTCGACGCGGAATCCTCTTGGGAGAGGAACCTGATGGCTGGCACATATGGGAACCAGCAGTTGGCGACCCTCCTTATGAGGGGAAAAGGCAGGCCGGATATGACCCCCCCTGATACGATTAATGGCCAGTATCTGGAACAGAACGGTTAATTCGGTAATCAGGAGGAAGCCCTTTGCTCCGGAAGCAGATCTCTGGGCCTTACCACAGTTCGCCAAAATACAACAAGCAATGACTGTTGAAAGGTGGAAAGAGGGAGGCTGCCTGATATTGGCGGACCTATACCCAGAGGGCAGGTTTATAACTTATCAAGATGCGGTCGAAACGTTTGATCTGGGCAATGGACAATTCTTGCAATATGCTAAAATAGCAGCTACGGCTAGAGACCGCTTGCCGAGTTTCCCAGAAGCCCCGGAGCATTCGCAAATATTGGCCACCATGATTGCCATGGCAGGAGGGTGTAAGTTTATAACCCACCTATATTGAGCATTAAGAGAAGATAGGCAGGGCAAGTCCCTAAAGATAGAAGAAAGATGGCAGGAGGTGGTGGAGCATCCGTTAAGGCCTTCTGAATGGAAAAAATACACGAGGGAGTACGTAAAGTGTCTATAAATGCCAGATTTAAACTAATACAGTATAATGTAATTCATATGACGTATCTTTCTCCCAAACGGCTACACACGATTAATGCGCCGCGAAACCCACCGTGCCCTAGATGTAGATACCCGCAAGCCGACTTTGTGCACATGGTTTGGCAGTGCCCATGAATACAGGTGTACTGGTCAGCAGTACTAGACCAACTTAATGGGGTGACGGGCTGGGAGATAGCGCTAGAAATCAGAACATGGCTTTTGGGACTGATACCCAGTAACACCAAACGCAAAACAACCAGGCGTTTTTTGATATTGGGACTCACAATAGCAAAGAGAGGGATAGCCATACACTGGCTGGCCGCACAGGGCCCATCCATTGATAAATGGAAGACGGACGTTAAGGAATGGGCGACAGCAGAACAGGATCATATGAGAAAAACCAGACGAGATGAGAAGCTACCGGATGTACTATTGGCCTGGGGAATGATGATACAGGAACTGTCGGCCACCCCCCAGACACCGCAAGTAGACCCAGGGGAGGGAGAGCAACGAGACACACAGAACACATATAGCCAGGAAGGACAAGCTACCGGCACTCAACAGGGCCCCTAAATATCAATCTTCTTCTTTTAAGGGGGTTCAATTTTCAAAGAAACATCATAATAACGAATAGCATACCTACTACTGTCAGATGGAAGCTGGTGGCGGGGGGGGGGGTTACAGAGTGTGTTACAAGTTATTACCTCCAAGGTTGAAGTTCAACAAAGGGTGGAATTGTTACTTTGAGTAGCCTAAAAGTTATAATGTCACAGATAACGTGATGTATAAAGAATTGTCATTCAATGATTGTTATCTATGGTATAAACTGAGAAAATAATAAAGAAATTCCCCAAAAAAATCAACACAAGTAAAAAACGATAATATAGGGCACAGTATTTTAAACTGCAATATCACTGTAAAAATGGAGAAAAAAACATATACTTATCTTCGATATTTTGGTCAAACAAATTTAGGTACATTTGTTTTTAAACTTTTCACTTTTTTTTTGTCAGAATTTAGATGGAACACGGAAAGGTGCTCTCTGTGAATAGCAGTCCCCTAAACCACACACGCTTAACTCATATTTGAGGCAATATCCTCAAAAATGCGTCTCTCGACACCTGCCTCATCCTGATCAGTCTGCTGCTGAATAGGTGTGCCTCATGTGCTGCAAGTGTTCTTCGTGGCACTCTTGGACCTTTTACAGCCCCTGTGAAAATTGTTCCAGTACTAATCGGTATTGCCCTCAAGCTTGGTGTCACAATTTGCATCCGCTTCCGGGTGTTGTGTGAAAGTGAACATTTCCAAGAGGTATTGATGTTACAGTCTCTCTGGCATGCGATGAGTGTGTCTGTAAGTCTTCCAGAGGGAAATGAAGAGAGACAGCAGAATGCTGCCGATATCAAACGGTCTTCCTGCTGCAAACCAAGTGTAAAATGCATTGAAAGGTCTGGGGAAAGTGCCCCCTAAAGCCTTGAACTATATAGCATATTTCTTCAAATGACAAATTCTAAAAAACCAGACAATGGTACACGTACTGTAAACATGTTGCCATGGGAAACATAGGTCGTGGTGGTTTCCCTCCATTGCAGCTGTTTCTGAAGGAATACGGGAAACAGATTAAATATTTCTCACTGAAGGGTGTCACTGAAGCTGAGGAAAAACGTTTGGTCAACTGCCGTTTTTGCCAGAAGCACTATTTTGTGGAATAGAAGCTATTACATATGCACTGAGTCCAACGTCTCTGCTTTATGCGTGCTTTCACATTTTATAAAATATATATTCCACCGATGTACTATGAATCTGTAATCTCATTTTCAAAGGTTAATTTGGCATTTGCAAACAAATCCCATTGGAGCTCTGCTTCTAAAATATTTATGCAGTAAAAATTCGCACTGTAAGTCAGTTTCTGTATATACTGTTCGGATCTCATTCTTACATACACTCCATCTCTGTACTTGCTGACGATGATACCAAGTTGAAAATCAAAAGTCTCATTTACAAGCCCATTGCGCCGCCGGTTTGTCTCTTTTTTTGTGCGCAGTGTGCCAGCTCATATTTACAAGGTCACATAAAGTCACCCTGTGTGACTTTTCGTAGCCTTGGTGAATGTGGGCCCCTTTCACACATTGCTCTGCATGAAAGGGGCCTTCCATGGGTGTTGCTGTGGATGTTCTCACCCAACATCCATGGAACCTTACACATTCCCAGATCTACAATGTTTGTAAAGCTGGGAATGCGTCAGAATGCTGTGCCTCTCCAGGGGAGGCTTGGAGTGGCCCAACGAGGAGAAATACTTTTATTTCTCCTTGTTTTTTCCTTAGAAAGAGGAAAATGCCATCAATGATTGTTTTTGTGCAGGAAGGTGTGCCTTCCTGCTCATAAACAATCATCCCCGCAATGCAGACACCCTTGCAACATGATGCAAGGGTGCCTGCACTGGCACATGGCAGCCAACTGTGGACCCGCGCTAGGGGAAAGCACACAGATGCATTGTATTGTTGTTGATACAACACATCACTGTGCTTTTAAAATGACGCACTTAGGCGCAACAAAATGGCTTGCGGTGTTTTGTAGTAAATGAAGCCCCAAGTGTTTAGTGTAAAATAAATAAGAAATAAGGAACTAAAACACACACTTCATTTTGTGTTTTATTCTCAAAAAGATTACTGAGTTCTACTATCTTATGCAAGCATTGAAAAGCTGTATACCAACATTTATCTTTCAAGAGCCAGACTAACTAGTCTTTGCTCTCAACTTCCACTGCATCGAGCAGGTCGGCATATTTCTCAACGCCACCTACTTTTCTCCATTAAGCAGATTTGGGCTCTTTAAAGGTATTGAGTATTGTGTTTTTTGCAAGCATTCATATTCATTGGAACTGCATCATAGGTTTCAATTTCCTCTTAACTGCACTTTGTTGTTGCTAATTAACTTTGCCATATGAATCCATGCGTAATGCTCATGCAGTAACAATGATCACATTCCGCATGGGTTTATAATGTTTGAGCTAAAAAATGAGAAATAACTGGTGGTACTGTCTCCACATGTTTTTCTACATTAGCCGCCTTTGTTGACACAAGCCTTTCAGTAATGGCAACCTACAAAAATATTTCTGCTCAAAGTCAGGGTTAATGGCAGAAATGTGTGGCAACTGGGATCTTCAAAGTCATTTGAGATGTGTTGCGCCCTCTGTGGTCTGGCTTATATATTTGGTGCTCCATATCAATGTTGCTGTTTGCTTATGTCTCAGTGTGGGTGTGGGGTGCTTGCCTCCTTCAGTGCCATGCGAGGATCTGAGTGGGGAGTGCGCTTGGGGTCTGTTTAAGGGGCCATCTGGATTCTCCTTTGGGACAGTTGCATTTCTGTTTTTACCTGGTCACAATCTAGCAGTGGCTGCCAGTTGATAGAGGCTCACCTGTAGGCCACGGTGGACCGTGAGGCTGTGGATGGTGTGATTCCTATACCATGGCTCTTTGATTGTTGATGCAGTTACATGCTAGTGAATTTGAAGGCTTGAGTTGTGAGGGTTTTCCTGCCTCTGTCCATGGGCTGCTTTATTAAATGTCTGAGGCAAGAGGCACAAACTGCAGGACATCCCAGGGAATTTCAGCTCTATAGGGTTTTTCCCACCACCCGGCACTTTTGGCAGTGATGGAGTGATTTTGCTATGTTCCGAGGGAACAACTATCTTGTGGGCTTGGAGGCTCTGTAATGCTTTAGCCACTTCAAGAACTTTGCCTGGTTCAGGAGACCTGTTTCATTGGACCATTCTGTCTCCCAAACAGTCCTCCATCTTCTCTTAAATCCCCCTACTTTTTCCATCAGTCCATATCTGTGATGACCTGCAGTCTCCATTTGGCAATACCCCTGCAGCTTTCCCTTTGGCTTCTTTATGTCCCTTGGGAAATATCTACTAGTCTTTCTTGTGGTCCTTCTGCCCCTTTAATTCAGGCCTAAGAATTTCACTCAGCCCCCTTGCAAGCTGCCCACTGACCCTTGATGACCTCTCTGATTCTTTTGCTGTAGCCCCATTTCCACATCCCTGGACCTTCTGATTTTTCCATTATGACACCCTAGCCCCTATGCTTCGGCCTTGTGCCCCTCAATGCTTTATATCTGTACCCCATCCTCCATTCCTCTCTAGCCTCATTGTATTGCTCCTCCCACCCTCATTTTGGTTTACTTTCACCAATACTGTCTCTTATAATTTCCTTAACAATTCTGTAAACAGTTACGCCTGCATCCCTCAACCTGTCATCTTGTGTTCCTACCTGCTGCTCTCCTATTATCCTATTATCACCTGCATTATGTTATTAACTTCCATTAGTACTGAGTTTACCCATCAACATAAGGAGAAGTTGTTTACTGTTTCTATCCCAAGGCTTCTCCTCAGGCATCTTATATATTTAATACTTAAAGAAGTTAAAATATTAATTTGGTAAAAATGTACACTTTCCTGTCTAATCTGCACACTCCTCCTCTTTCTTCTGATGCTTCCTCACTCATGTCCCTCCTATTTCTCCTCTCCAACTGTTCCCGCAATCCGTTAATGCTGCCTGAGGCCCCTCTGTTCATTGTGCTTATCTACTGCAAATGCCTGCACTCTGATGATTGGTGAAATCTATCTTGTCTAGCAGTAAAAGATGTCTCATTACTCCTATCTACTACAGTAAGATCCTGGAAGAATACACCACAACACAAAAAGAAGCATTTGCAGTCAGACAGTAAAAAAACAGTTAATTTCAAACCCACAGCATCTCCAAGGAGAGGCACCTTACCATTCTCTATGTTGAACAGCAATAAATGTCAATACTATTAACTATGTGGTGCAATTTCCAAATCATGTTTGTAGAAAATCTGCCTTTTTTTCCCTTGATTTTTCACTTTTTCCTGGACTCTATTTTATTTCTGGTTGTTAGATTCTGCCCACGGGAAAACTGCTGTCCAGTGCCCAGTGTGTGTGCTCTGACCCCTAAAACATGGAAAATGTTGCTAATCCGTAAATGGCGTATTTAACTTTTCCGTATGGCCACAGTATTGGGTGAGGAAATACACGCGCGATATGAAAAGTTAACTATTACCTGTGGACTTCGCTTATTGTGCCTTACACTACTGCGACAAAAGAAAACATGGCTTCATGCCTGCCCTGTGTAGCCTGGCCCCTGCAGTGCAACCTCTTAATAAAACCATTTTTTAAAAGTTTAAACCTCCCATTTAAATATTAGTAAGTCAGCCCTATGTAAGCCTTGTAAAAAAATAATATTACCATGTCCACACAGTGACAAGGCCCAAAAAGCTATTTTCCCTGTGGCAGGCCTAGCTTTCCTAGGTAGAAAACCAGAGTACAGATTAAAATACTAAAGGGTCTAGCTAAGAAAAATAATTAAACAACTATTGTTAATAGTTATTAAAAATCCAGTTCAATGGTGAAGTCAGGAAACCAGAGTACAGATTACAATACTAATACTGATAACTCGGGAAAGGGATAAGCCAGAAAAATAATTAAACAAATATTGCTGATAGCTATTAAAAACACAATTCAATGGCGAAGTTGGATTTTTAATAAACCTTTCACCTGTCTGGACAGTCAGAAGGCTAATTAGCACAAGTCTATGCCAGCTCTTAGCCTGTACTCAGCCTTGATTAGGTGTGAAAAAGTGTGAAATGCCTCCCATGGAAAACAATGGGTGGACCTGAATTGGCAGAGATGACTCCCCTGAACGCTGCAGGGTAGGGGCTTTGGGCAGCCTTTTAACAGCACAGTGCCAAATTCTGCTTAATAGGTCTGTTGAGCTACATATAACACTTGGTGCACACTTGAAAGGAAGAGAACAGGATGCCAAGATAATTCTGCTGGATCCCCTGCCTGGTTGCTGAAGGACCCTGCTTTTGTCCTACCAGACGTCTGTATCTGGGTTTGTTCTGGGTACGGTGCCTGTTTCCGCCTGGATTCTTGTGTAAGATGTGAGAGGACACTAGGATTACCATAGTGCATTAACCACACATACCCCATTCCTCAAAGCTGAAGTTTAGTGTGGCCAAAGACTTAGGGCCTGTTTTCAGTAAGGCAAACAGTAACTACTGAAAAGCAGGTAATGTTGGCCCCACGAATGTTCATCCCATTTGTTTTGGAATGCCCAGGTGCTGGTGCTAGGCATAATGTTGCCCCTCTCTGCACCCACTTCGGAACTCTTTCTGGACCTGCGGAAGATCAGAAAAGGACTGGACCTTCTTTCTGTGACCTAAAGGGAACCCTGAAGGACTGGACCTCTTCTACCATGGACAAAGAAGTGGACTCAAAGAGTCACTTAGCTGACCTCTGCTGTGTTTACAGTGACATTGCAAGCTTTTTCTTAAAGTGTTCAGCTGATTAGTGGCAGCTGGACGTGTGCTGGACTTTGCTGTTGGCCTCTGACTGATACCCTGAGAGTTTCTAAGTTCCCTCCCCTGAGGTCCTGGGGGCCTTAGATGTTTACTCCTAGGGTTTGTTGGGACTGAAAATACCAAGTCAGAAGGCAAAAGCTTTGATCAGGACAAACCTGGTTTACATATCTGACCTGCGCTGCATTACGGTCGGCCTGAAATCCCTCATAGGTCCTGATCTACTGCGATACTCTACTATCGTCATTTGCTTTGTGCTTTTTGGCATTATGAGCACTTACAATTTTAAAAATAATATCTCTGGTTCCTCTCATTGGATTTTTGTCATTCTGATGTCATTTTGTGTATTAGTTTTACTTTATTCTTCTAATTTGGTTTTCGGATTTTTACTGTTTTGCATTTATTTTTTATTACTGTTTTGGTATTGCATAAATACTTTACACATTGCTCTAAGCTAAGCTCGTCTGCTCCATGCCACAGATACCAGGGGACTGAGCTCAGGTTAATTTAGTGACTTGGAGGGTTCACTCTGGCAAGGGTTTTTATTATTCCGTGAAGTAAGCAGTTACCCAACCCATAAAATAATCCAATTTCTTACACTGTTATATTCACACTAATTGCTTTACTTCTTGTAGCCAGGTAACAATTATTCAAAAATTGCAATGTTTGTTTCCTTGTCATACCTACCTTGCTTTTTTCCTACAGAAATGACTACTGACCATTTCAGACACGCTCCTTACCCTCACAAATAAATGTAGTGCAGCCCTGGTTTAGACAACAGCTGTTTGTAGGGTGCACATATCACTCAAAACCCAGGCAGAAAGTATGGTGTGTCTATCTACAACAACGTTCCGCATCACAGGCAGAAACAGTAGAAGAAAGTGGTCTCAAGCAAAGGACCTCCTAGAGGCATATTTTTCTCAGAAACAGACCCCACCCAGCAGCAGATCCAGCCAACCCCAATAACAAGCAACACTAATAATTACAACACTTCTTTCTAGAAATCTTAACATCCAAAGGTCAACCCAAGGATCACTGAGTTCTCAATGGCACAAAGTTAAAGATGAAAGCAATGAAAAGTTTCTAATCAATATCTGCATAGATAGGCACAGTATTAGGCCTGGGCGGAAAACTACGCTACGCTCGCAGAGTGTGCGTAGTTTGCGCAACTACGCGCTGCGCGAATCGCACGTAGCACAGTGCAAAAACGGGTAGCGTAGTGGGCATTTTTTGCTCGCTCGCGGTCCTCAACATCAAGTTGGCGACCGCGAGCGAGCAAAATCAACATCCCAGCGAGACTTTTTCCTCGTTCACAATCGGCAACATCAAGTTGCCGATCGCGAGCGTGGAAAATAAACCTCCCGGCGAGATTCTCAACGCGGGGAGGTCAGGTTTCTCATTGCGAGTGGTCGCGTATGCTCGCGACCGCTCGCGATGAGAAACTACCAGTCCGCGTTGCGAAAGCTGCTGCTCGAGTACAAATCTACTCGAGCGGCACAAAACGACCGCTTGCACTGTGCATGATGCCGTTCGCAATGATTGCACAGTGCGGACAAGCATCCGGCACTGTGCAATCATTGCGAACAGCATTTCCCTACCGCACTACGCAGTTCGCTTAGCTACGCGTAGCGCGCATAGTGCAAAGTACACTTCGGGTAGCTACGCGTAGCGCGACTACGCGAACTACGCCCAGGGTTACACAGTATGGTGGGCCTACATAATTGAAAAGAGGTATTCGTGGTGGGCTGGATGCAGATGTTCGTCCTTTACATGAGGTACCAAAATCTTCTCGGAAAGAAGTGCAAAATAGCAGTCGAAGGGAACAACACAACTTCATAAAAACATTTGGGTTTAGGTTCCTTTCATAGACCTGTTTCATTTAGCAGAGTCTTCTGGCTTACGGGTGTAAGACTGAAGCTAGATGGTAGATGTTTGGTTACGCTTGTCAATGCTGAAGGAACATTTCAGTGTAAAAACGTGCAGATCTGTAGTTGTCTGTACTGGACCTTGAATCATCGAAGCCTTGAAGGGTCTTGATGATAACAAAAGATGCAGATTGGAATATGAAGAAATGGAACATGCAAAAGTTCCTAGAAAGAAAACCTGACTGCAGAGCAGACTGAAAGATTCGTGATGCACTGAGACACAACCTCAAGTTTGCATATATAGGCCTAACTCAGCAAACTCCTACCAGGAAGCAGAGGGGCTGAATGCAGCCATAATACCCGATCATGGTAAACGTGCAATGGATTCTGGGATGAAGAATAATAACCTCAAGGCGGCCATCAACTTTGGAAACCCTGCAGAACTCTCTAAAGTCACATCGAACTGTCCACAATTTATTTTCTTTTTACCCTACAGAATTATGCTTACATAATTCTCTTTAATTTTTTCGTTTTTGTCGTTAATCTCTTTAACACATCTATAAGGCTGCTCTGAGCTTTCCAAAGTGCCCCCTGACCACTGATGTCAGTGCTAAATATAAGTGTGTTAAAGAATTTTCTTCAGGTCTGGCTTAATTGTAGTTTTTCATCCAGAGGCTTTGTATTTTATTTCTAAACCGTGTCTGACATTTATGTTAAGGTTAGCAATAGCTTTCCATTCGTGTATTGCTCTGTGCCTAGACTCTGATGTTTTTCTTATAATTACTTAATCCTCTCATGATATTCTCAAATCACAATATGCACTTGTCTCTTAATATTCATTTTTCTTAATGAGAAGCTTTGGAACATCCTTTGCATTGTGTACATATTGTGCCGGGGAATCTGTAATCACTTTTAATTTTGAAAGATGCTGTGAATAGGCAAATGTAGCAGGTTTAAATATGTCAGTCTTTTAGAAATGCCATTTTTTATCAGTCCTAGCGTACACTTTTGAGGGCATTATTATTCACTGTTTGTCTTTTAAAATCCATAATTTATTCTTACATGTAGCCTTCTGCGACATGATTTCTTTTGTAGATTATTATAGAAAATCAACCATTTCTTTAGGGATTTTAGCTTTACTTTGTCCTTTCTGAGGTGGATTATTTTGTTTCCCCTAAACGTCCGTCCGTAATCTGGTTTATCTTTTGAAACGTCATTAATGAGTCCTCAATAATTGTAGTGATCAAGTCTGACATAGGTTCCAAACCTTCCTTTCTCTCCCTCTCTCCTTAAAAATACAATTTATTGCTCGGTGACTCATTTTCAAGGTGCTGTTTTTTTTCTGTTTTCCATTTGTATACATTAATCCTCAAACCTTGCTTCATTCAGATTCCATACTTATCTGGTTTTGTTCTATCTCCATTACCCATCCTTACAGTTCATTTGTGTGTGTCTTTCTGAACTTTCTCCACCTTTGCATTTATATTTGTCTTAGTTTAATGTCGGTTGTTTATTTTGACTTTCATTATAAGTTTAATGTGTGAATGGAGTGTGGGATAATGACTATGGCACCCTGTCCCATAGTAAGAAAGAGACTGATAGCCCTATTCAAATGTGGTTGATCACTATTAACCTTTCTAGATGTGATGTCTGTGAGAGTTGTAACAGTTTATAATCCTTTATAACTTGTCAAGTGCTGGACTCTAGTAAGACTCCTTAGGCATAGGTTTGACTTGCCCAAGGTTAAGGGCAATGTTGAGCTCCCGGAATATTGAGATGGAAATCCCAGTGTCACAAAATATCGTGACCAGAACATCAAGGCAGAAATATTGAAAGATAAGTAAGTTATTACACCTAACTCCACATATATGTACCTTGACGATATGTATATATCTTCAAGGTGCATAGATGCTATAGCATCTTCCCCAGCCCTGGAGCATGGAATATAGATTACGCCCCACACGGGAGCTGCAGTTGAGCATATCTTTATTCTCCAACATTCATTCACACTCTGATCATTCGTCATACTTACTAGACCACACCCTAACACCTCCCCTACATCTTACGTAGTTCCTGTCCCAGAGTCCACCTAGAACCATCAGGGTCCTACTGCGCATCGCATCGATATGCTACACCTCCCCCCAAGTTAAACAAAAAGATGGCAGGCATCAGTTAAATCATATCTCCTCAATCAGTCTGCGAGGAGCTCGCACTTGTCTGCCAGCCCAGGCGATCCAGAGGGGCTGAGGTCCACCCACATTGTGCAACAGGTGCACAGGCTCCGGCTCGGAAGTCGGACAGGAAGGCATGTTTACTTCCGAGCAGCTTCATGAGATGGTGAGCAATGAGGTAGGTGTTTAAAATGTGATGTGTCTTGAGTGATGGATTTCTCTGGACAATGTGCTGTCACCATATGTCCCTTATGCGCCACCACCTGTAAAGGATTGGTAGCGAATGGGCTGTCCATCTTTCGTTTTTGTCACTGCTTTACCACCACCACGTCCCCTTTTTCAAAGACTGTTTCCTGGGCATGTTGGCACTGATCAGCATACACTTTCATTTTACTCTTATGAGCAGCACCCGTGTCAATAAGTTTGTCAGCGTTCACTGACCGATTTGAGGTTCATTGGGGTAGTTTTGTTCTGATTGCTCTTCCAGACAATAATGTAGCTGGACTCTCATCCATTGTGTAGTGAGGGGTTGATCAATAAGCCAGAAGGAACTGGCATAGTGCTTGGTTCAAGTCGATCCCTTCCATTGCAGCACATTGAATTACCCTTTTAAGGGTGCCCATAAATATTTCCACTACACTATTGGCTTGAGGACAGAGAGGTCTATTCTTTTGATGTTTGACGGTGAGTTGTGTAAGGAACTCTTTAAATTCTTTGCTATTGAATAGTGAACCATTGTCTGACTTGCGGACATCTGGGATGCTCCAGGTTGCAAAGATGCCATCAAGCATTTCTTTGACTTTGTCCTGGGTCATTGAAGAAAGCATCTCTCTACCAAGGGGAAAAGCGAATATTCATCTATGGCTACCATGAGATGCTGTCCATCTCCAAATGGTTCAAAGAAGTCGACGGAGACTCTCTCCCAAGCATGGGCAGGGAGATCAGGCATTGTCACCGAATGGTGTGTCACCTAGGGGGACAAGCAATTACAGATGTGACAGGCCTTCAACTCTTTTTCTGCTTGCTCATCTAGTCGAGGGACCCACACCCTTTCTCGCAGTGCTCTTTTTGTGGCTACAATGTCAAGGTGTCCTTCATGGGCCAATTCTATGACTCATTGTCTCAGGCTTTAAGGTATGATAATCCTCGTGACTCTCAGTATTATTCAGTTTTGGGTGACTGCTAACTCAACCTGTACGTTTTTGACAGTTTGGAATTGGGTATCATCGGCTAAAGGCCGGGTGCTTTGTCTCCATGATAATATCTCAATGAGTTCTTTGACTATGGCTATGTCTTTGTCCTCAATGGTGGCAGCAATGATTTGGTCCACAGACAGGGCCGCAGGCGTGCTTGACCTTACGATGAAATTGAGATATTCTTCAGCTGTCCTTGATGTCGATCCTGTATGATGTAGCGGTGCTCGTGAAAAGTAATCCGCTGGGTTTTGATCCTTCCCAGGTTTGTGTAAAATCTCATAGTAATACTCCTGCAACATCAACCTCCACCTTTCAATGCAAGGAGGTATCTTGGCCTTTGGGTTTCCAAATATGGTGAGCAACGCCTGGTGGGTCATGATGACAGTAAATCGTTTCCCATAGAGGAATACATGAAAATGTTCAGAGGCCCACACCAAAGCCAGACTCTCCTTCTCAGGCTGAGAGTAGGCATATTCTGTTTTAGATAGACTTTAACTGGCAAAGGCCACAGTATGTCTCTGAGCATTGAGATGGCCACTGTGTTGAACAAAAATGGCCCCTAGCCCCACCGGGCTTTCATCTACTGTGATTTCAGTGTGTAGCCTGGGGTTAAAGAAGATAATTTCAGTCATATTCTCAAATGCATGTTTTATCTTTTTAAAACGTCAATCACATTCAGTGTGACAACTGAAAGGGAACATTCTGCTTTGTTAGGTCTCTCAATGGGGCACTCACAGTGGCAAAATTGTGAATATATATTGTGAGCAATAACTGGCCATGCCTAGAAAGGACAGCGCAACACAACATCTGGAGACAGACAAGTGGATGACAGCGCTTGCACCTCGGCTGGATCTGGGGTCATGCTCCTTCTGAGGATATATGCCCAAAGAACTTGAGTTTGGTTTTATGGAACTGTCATTTCACTGCATTCAAGGTGAGGCCAGCATCGGCAAGTAATAGGCACACTCGGTGAGAGCTTTGTCGTGTTCTTTACGTGGGCTTCCAAAAACCAGTATGTCATTACTGTAGTTGAAAGCATGTGAAACAAGTTGAATTACTCTGCAAATTACATCTTGAAATATCTCAGCAGCCGAAGATACTCCAAAGCTCAGTCTCTTGTACCTGAATAAACCAACATGAGTGGAAAAAGTGGTAATATATCTGCAGTTCTCTTCTAACTCAAGCTGGTGATACCCTTTGCTTAGGTCAAGGTGGGAAAAGACTTTAGTTTGGTTCAGTTGCATGATCATGCCCACTATATGAGGACCAGGATGTCGCTCCCTCTCTATGCCCTTGTTTGGCTGGCACATGTCAACACAAATGCACACCGCTCCACTACTGTCCCTCTTTGGTACTACTACTATGGGCGAGACCCCTGGCGTGGGGCCTGTGAAGCGTTCAATGATGTCATACTTTAGAAGTGTTGCCAGTCCTTTTTCCACAGCTTCTTGCAAATGAAAAGTGACTCTGGGGTGCCACTGTGTAACAGCACGAATGTCTTCATTGATGTGAAGCTGTACTCTCATCTTCTTGAGTTTCCCCAAGCCATGGAACAGTGATGGAAATTGCCTTATGATATCAGGTTGAGTACAGACGTTGTAGTTGAGGAGTATCAACCCCATGTCGACCACTGTGGGGAAACTGAGTAGACATGCACAAGACGAGGTTCCTTTGAGAATGTAAATGGTGGCTCGTGTTGATGTCATTTTGTGTTGCATTGTTGCTATAAATGACCCTTCGCTTTCTAACAGTTTAGAGGCCGCCCAGGTGTATACTTTCATGTTGAAGTGAGAGAGGCATTGCACAGGTGAGAGGCTGTTGAACTTATACACTGGCATGATATTAATTGAAGCCCCACTGTCAATGATGAATGTTATGGAGTGGCCCTTTACCGCCAGCGTAATTCTGGGACAGTGTCCAAGTGAGGTTCTGGGTTTCATTTGGTGAGCTTTTTCTAAGTCTTGATCTTTCTCACATGCAGCTAACCCCACATGTGCATAAATTCCTTTGGTGGACATCATCAGCAAGCACTGGTACTTTATAGTGACGTTGAAGAACAGCTACATGATGAACTTGACGATGATTGATTTTGCTTAATCTCTACCTGGCGTAGTTGATGTTGCTTTTTGGTCTTCTGAGTATGACAAGATAATTTTTTGCTAAATCTAGCGTCCATCTTTTCTTTTTGTCCTGATGCACTTGACTTCTCTCTGGCTCGACACACAGTTATGAAGTGATTCTATTTCCCACAGCCTTTACAGATTTGTCCTAGGGCTGGACACTTGCCCTCATGGGAAAATTAAAATCCACATCGGAAGCATAGTTTTGTCTTCTTCGAGGACGTCCACTTATGTGCGTCTGCTCTGTGCTTTTGTCTCCTTCTCACAGTCAATGCTGACTCGTTGCATGCTATTCCTGCTTCCGTGTCAGCAGCTTGTCATTCTGCTTGTTTCTCTGCTCTCACGGCTATCAGCATTTTCTCTAGACTTAGCGTCTCTCTCAACATGCTCCTTCTGAAAGAATCTGAAAGGGAGCCGTCTATGATTCTGAGGTGCATAGTTTTTTCACCAGTGAAGTCACAGAATTTGCAGTATTTGATAAGTGAGCCAAGTCTCTTAACAAACTCATCCATTCTTTTGCCAGTATGTTGTCGTGCTTTGTTGAAAAAATGCCTTTCATAATCAAAATTCGGCATTGGATTGAATTTGGCTTCTAATGATTCTTTCACTTTTTGGTACAATGTTGCGTCAGTATATGGAACCTTCTTTAGCACTTTTTTCACTCCATTCCCTGCCAGAGTTTTTTAAATACTTGATGATTTTATTATCATCCTCAGCCTCAAGTGCATCTACAAAGTCATCAAATGTTTCAATCAATGCAGCCCACCTGGCACCAATGTTTTGTTTCTTGGCTGCGTCAAATGTTGACTGGGGTTTTAAGAACGCTGCTGAATTGTACTTCCCATTCCCTTCCTGCGTCATCGTGTGAGCATGTGACTCTCAACTTGTTGCACTGCGAAGTGTGACTCATCAAGTTCTGGAATCATCAGCCACGTGCAGGTACATGTGGTGCAGTCCACTCCAATCTTTTACAAATGTGAGTATGCTCTTTTTGCTTTCTATCTCTTGTCCCATATTAATGCTATTGTTACCTTCCTTATGTTGTCTGAATAGTTGCTTCCTTGGTCTGTGCTGATGCTTCAGTGAAGGATTGGTTGTCACACTTCTCACTTGTACGTCGCACTCTCTTCAATGCATTCCATTTCTCAGGATGCACCGCAAGTGTCACCATGCAGAGTTCAGGCCGCTCCTGTGATTTTGGTGCATACAGAGCAATGCGATGCTTCAGGCATCTCCCTAGTCATTTTATCCTCAGGGCGCAGCCTCTTTGATGAGATTGTCACCGGCAATGTTGGCAGGCATTTTCAACACGCTCCTCCGCAGGGCTTCTGACTGATTCTATGGCCTTGTATGGACTGGAGCAGGGCTTTCACTCCACAAGTGCCAGTTGCAGACTGCTGTGCAACAATTCTGGCAGAAGGCTGCATGCACAAGTAGCTTGCCATACCGTTGCAAGCTCTCAGTGAGAGAAGTCTTATTTTTTACAGGCACGTATCCCCTACTCACTTCCAGATGTAGCGTATTCCCCAACCCTGGAGCATGCAATATAGATGATGTCACACACTGGATCTGCAGTTAAGCATGTCTTTATTCTCCAACATGAATTCATACTCTGATCATACGTCATACTTCCTAGACCACACTCTAACACCTCCCCCACACCTTATGTAGTTCCTGTCTCAGAGTACACCTAGAACCACCAGGGTCCTAGTGCATGTCGCATCGATATGCTACAGATGCAGAGTTAAGAACAGTAAATCTATACTTCTCATATGCACTTTTCCTCCTTTGTTTTGTCCCTCGATATCCTGCCCACAATATTCTGATACTGTGATATTCCTTTGCTAGATATTTCATAGTACAATAAAGAGTGATGTCTTCCAGTAGCTACTTTGTCCTTTCCACAAATTTAATGCAACATGTGTCGGACAGGGGTCTGCAGAAAAGGGGCACAGAATATGGTGAAAAGGTTGGATGGCATAAAAACATCCAAAGACTGAATAGAGTTGTTGAAGAAGGCTCCTCGAGTTCAGGATTACAACAACATTGGAAAGATGCAAAGCTGAAGAAAGTCAAAATCCAAATGAGCTATGCTGAAGAAGATCTAAAATCAAAGGGACAAGAAAAAACACAAAGGGGTGATGAGCTCACTGAAAAAATAATTTTACAGCATTGTGGCACAGTAATTATGAGTTCAAGCTTCCTTAAATATGGTAAAGACAGGAATCAGGATGAGGAGGGAACAATGAGCATCCATCTTGGATATGTATTCTTCTGTATCTGCTTCCAGCAGTTGGAACTTCTTCTGTATTTAATTTTGGATGTGTTAGCTTGTCTCTTTCCTCTTCTCTGATGACAGGATAATGTGGTACATTTCTAATAATTGCAGTATGAATCTTCATCTTCAAGCAAGAGCTACAAGATTATCAAGAGCTACAAGACTGCCAAGGATATTTTTACCCTTTGTGTTTTTTCCTACTATATGGTACCCTGTTAAGGAGACATTTGACACTTTTCTGCAGGGTTGCACTGTGACTACTGGGAGGAGTTTCCTTTCATCGATCAACCAAGAAGAGAACTCAACCGGCCATCACATTAAACCAGCTTGAAGTGGTCAATGGAAAATGGCCCGAACGGATTGCAAAGTGTACAGTTAGACCAGCAAGGAATTCTTTTTCATTTAATAGCATCCCCAGAAAAATCCAGAGTGTTGAAACTGAGTGAAGGTAGATCCATGATTCTATTTGCTAAGTTTTATGTTAAGGCAGAATTCTCAGCAAGCAAATGAATTATTTCTTAAAACTTAGCTGTTGAGTTGAGGCTGCCTTATCCACAGTAGCAATCATGACAATGGCTTGAAATTGTTACTATCACAACTGGACAAGTGCTGGATGCAAATACTACTCTTTAGGGTTTGTTTTGACCTGCCCATGTAAATGCAATGGCTTCCAGTATCCACATTGTCCTTTACTCAAATTTAATTCATGTATAATGGACAGGTGTCTGCAGAGAAAAGCACAGAAAAAGGAGTAAAAATCCAGAAGGCATAAAAACCCTTCAATGACTGAACAGAGTTAATCAGATGAGCATCTATCTTGAATATGTATTCTTGTGCAAACACTATAATAGAGGAGGTCATGTTAGGTTGGTTTGATTTTAGGAAGTACACTCTTCACATCCAGCAATCAATGGGGAAGTGGAGGGATAGCTGCCATTTCAGCTCTGCCACACGCTTGTACAGAGGACCATCAATCTGGGTGCCATCAGTTCCCATGGCCTGGAGAAAAACTGTCCAGGTTCAAAAGGCCAAACTGAGTGCACAACTGGGGGGCAGAGAAACACCACTGCATCTGGAACAAGAAGAATACTGACAAACTCCCACTGTAGTGTGTCAAGTAACGCATCTTCCTTCCAGTGCAGGACATTGAGCAGGGCAGCCCTTCTATAGCATGGTTATGCAGCACACATGCCACCAGTCTCCTGCTGACAGGTAGAGCTCACGTCTGCTTCCTCAGGGGCATATCATAAGAATTCTTCTTCTCCAATAGCAACTTAAAATGTTTCCAGGTTTCAGTTCTGTGTTAATCTATTCATATTTCCTTTATTGATTTTAGGGGGTGTTGTTTATTTTGATTTATCTTTCACTATGTGTCTCTGTTGTTTTGGGTGATATAACTTTTCAAGTGCCTCTAATGCTGGGTTGCTAGGGCTCTAGTATTCTTCCACAGCAGAATTGACTTTTGCTGATAACGGCCAGTTTCTTTCCTCCTTGCCTCTGACATGATCAGTGGTCCCCGCCTCCCTGTCTTTATGTCCTTCTGTAGGCTCTCCTTAGGCCTAATAACCAACCTTCCCTAACTTGGTTTTCAGTTTTCTTTTTATTATTATTAATTTGTATATTTTCTCTTCCTATTGTTCATAATGTTTTGGTCTGCTGTTTTGGTCCCCATGTGTTTTTCTAGGATACACACATTCAAGCTCAATAAACTGGTCAAGTCACTGAAATACTTGTGTGCATGGATCCTGTCTTGAACTGAAAAGGCTCCCATCCAGATGACTTGAATTATTATGCTGTCTCTTACAACATATAATACATTGCATTTACGGCACTGACATTGTTTACTTTCCTTGAGGATTGACAGTAGCTAGTCCCTTTCACATGCCTGGCAGGTAGGCCCTTTTTTATTGCCTATCTAGGGACTTAAGGATTTTTCTTTTGATTGTCTTGGTTCTTTAGGATTATTTTGGGTGATTATTAAAGGTCTACACTTCAGCACCACTTTGTGCATCAGCTACTTCAATGCACTCTTCAGGACACTAGGCAGCTTTTCTTCATCCCTTTTTTCTTCTTATGCATAACCCTATTTATCATCCATAGATCTGATCTGTTAGTTCCTTTTTTCTTGCGACTGTCATGATTCTTTAGGACTTATATTCTTGAAACCTCAACAGAAGTTGTTTTTGGAATTAGCTGAATGGTATAGGGAATCGTAAGACAACTAGAACCATGAAAAGATAAAACTTTGTGAAGGATAGCGGAAAATCTACATACGAGACAGTAAACCATAGGGTTGCTTACAAAAATATCCTTGATTATTTGCTTGAAACATACTATTGTAGCATTGCCCAGCTTTCCTCATTTCTCTAGTCTTTATTTGCATTAGTGTTTCTTCTCCACCTTCTACCTTTGTTTGTGATCCTTTTCAAAATGTAGAAGATCTAGTACTAGAACTTTGTGGAATACACAGAAACCTTCACTATAGGGATGCAAAAGGATGAACTAAAAACCTCTTTTAGTTTTGTTGTCAGACGGGAGGCTAAAATAGATTATAAGAGGATAAAGACAGGATGCTGCAAATTTGCCAGAGAATGGATTGGATATACAAATGGTGGTAACCTTACTTTTGCTGATTACTCAAAACTAAAAGCCCTATGTTTGCAGATGATGGGTCTCAGAAATTATGCATTACACCATGAACATGGACTATACAACCTAAAGTTCTTCATGCATGTGGTTGTTACCACAAAGGCATGATGAGGCTTTTCCACCCCTAATGTCCTATATGTGGAGCAAGAAATATACTGTGAAACTTGCAAAAGGTTCCTTTGGTCCTATGAAATAATAAATTCAATATAGCATAGAACTATTACAGTTGATGAATGGTGCACAGAGACCAGAGAAGCAGAGATGATTAAGACAATAATAAAGAGGATGGCAAAACCAAGGAGGCAAAGACCTTAGATACATTGAGACATTGAGCGGATACTACACAGATGTTCATATCATGGAACTTTGAGGCACAAGTTCAAAATATTATGCCAAAATAGATAGGAAAAGAAGAGTGTCTCCAAGACAAGGGCAAATATAAGAGAATAGGAGGGCAAGGAACAACAGAGAACATGAATTAGCACATTGATAAATGAGAGAATTAACTTAATTTTATTTCTAAAGCAAAGACTTATAAATATTTATGTGAATGCTGGAAAGGAACAAATATGAATACTATAAAATCAGATTAATAGATCATTTATAATCATGTAATTAAAGAACAGGCTGATCTTAGTGAAGCTGTAGACTCAACCAATTTACAACCCAATGTTTTTGGATGCTACACAACCAAGAACAAACAGAAATGCATGTGAAAAGTAGCTCTAGTACTATTATTGTGGCATTTTGGCAGGCATGGTTATTGGCTTTTGTTCAGAAAGGTGATTAACACCATCCCTTTTTTATTTCACTCATGATCAATTGTTTTTTAATTCCATATATCGGTTCATTTGGGGATCTGAAACATTATTTATGATGGTATTTTTTTAAATACCTCAACTTCTATGTGTGTTTTTTTAATTTGTTTCTGACTTGCCGAATCATGTTACGTATGCAGAAGAGAGAGGGGCTTCAAAACTAGCGGGCTGTGTGTGTACATATGGACAGTGCTCTATACCGTGAACATTTTTAAAACAACGGAAAATTGGCATTGCACAATAAGTAAATTAAACCAATCATAACACAGTATAATATTATTGAAAATTGACAATCCTATAAATATATACACTTGAATGGTATAATCTCAGCATTATTTCAAGAGTGGTGCTGATTTTACACATATATATATATATATATATGTAGCCTCGTTATACACGAGTATTGCACACCAAGACGGCCTAAAGGCGCTTAGACACTTCTTGGGATCCAGACCAATAAACGTTTATCAACATTCAGAAATGCTGATAAAAATGGCAGAATTATGTCTGGAAAATAATTACTTCCTTTATGGAAACGACACCTACAGGCAGCTACGGGGTACGGCCATGGGCACCTGCTTCGCCCCCAGCTATGTGAACTTACAAATGGGCTAGTGGGAGGAGCAGGTGCTGAGGGTCAACTTCCAAACAGAATGGCAAGATAAAATCAAGGTTTGGTGTCGTTTTATTGATGACTTATTTATTGTATGGAGGGGGGCACCAGAGAAGGCGAGAGATTTTATAACAGCCCTGAATAACAATGAATTAAATCTAACTTTTACCAGTACCCTTAGCGAATCCCAAGTAAACTTTTTAGATCTAGAGGTTTTTATCAAAGAAGGCATACTGCACACACGCACTTTTAGAAAACCAACCGCGGGAAACTCCATCCTTCACTCAAGTAGTTTTCATCCGCAAAAACTTAAATACAGCATCCCCTACGCTGAATTGCTTCGTATGAAGAGAAACTGTAGCGAGGCCACCTCTTTAGAACAAGCACAAACGACATTAAGATTCAAAGAAAGAGGCTACAGTCAGAGAGTACTAAAACAAGCATTAGAGAAAGTAGATGGGATACCGAGAAAAGACATTTTGTTTAAAAAAGAGATGGAAACAAAAAAAGATACACCACAGGAACTAAGGATGATAACCGGGTACAATGCCTACCATGTCAGAGTGAGAGAATGCATGAGTAGGCATTGGCACCTGGTAAAAGGGGATCCGGGGCTGGGTGCCCTGGTCCAGCAGAAACCCCTCATCACTTTTAGATGAGGCAACAATTGGTGAGAAATAGCCCAGAAGTAAATGAGACAGCGAGCTGGCTGAGGGAAAATCCAGGTTTTTACAAATGTTTTAAGTGCAAGGCGTGTAAGCACGGAACGAACAAAAAAGAAATCCAATTGCCATTTTTTAACAAACCATGGAAGATTCCTCGCTTTTATAACTGTAAAAGTAATTATGTTATTTATGTCCTCCAATGTACCTGCCCTAAGTATTATGTCGGGAGTACAATTCACATGGTCCATGTGAGGGTCCTGCAGCATTTGCGAGCAGTGAAAAACAGAGACAAAACATACCCTGTGGCCCGTCATATCAATGATGTTTATGCAGGGAGAATAGAAGAACTGATGTATTTTGTAGTAGACTCAGTCCCAAAAAGCAGAAGAGGTGGAAATCGTGAAGGCAAGCTTAGGCAGCTAGAATCTCGATATATATTGATGTTTGATTGCAAAACACCTAGAGGCCTAAACTCTGACGAATACTTGCATGTCCACCTTGAGTGAGTTCCACATAAAGATGAATAATCAAATACGAAAGAAATGAAACCCAAAAGTTATGAGATTTATATGATTCATGCCTAATTTGCCTGTACTATCAATTTGATGTTTTAATGTTTTTTTAAGTAATTGATCACAGTGGTGAAAAAATCTTTTATGTGAAATCTTTTATGTAAAAAAGAAAAAAAAATTATGTAAGCAACCTAAATTCTAGAACCAAGTCCTCGTATCATCCATTGTCTTAAGAAACACATGATGTGGCCAGCCCTGTGAAAGTTGAGCAATCATAACATCTATGTGAGGATACAAATGCTAAATTTAAATGAAGAGTACATCATACTGTTATCCAGTGTTATATAATTAGTCAAAAGCACTTGCACTTTTATCAATCTTTAGAAGTACTCTTAGGGTCCCATTATTGCACTTTAACTTGCGAAGTTTCACAGAAGCACTGGCACTTTAATCTTACACGAGACCACTACTTGTAAATTAGCAATATGCAGGAATAGTTTGGTCCATGTGTTTTTATCGAGGTCATGGCAAAAGCACTTGCACTTTATTTTGCAATTTGTACGGAAGCACATGCACTTTAAATATAGGACAAAAAGGAAAAGGGTACTTCGCATAGAACAAACACTGTGTTTTAACATCAGTAATAATCTGGTGCTCCACTTGGTGGTTAAAGCGTTTGGCATTTAACACCCAGCACATTGTCCAGACATATTTGCACAGCTTGAGGCTACAATAGTGTTGACAATTCTAGTGATAATTTGAAAGCTTGTACTTCAAAGACAAAGAGAAGAGGCAATTGTAGTCCATACCCGTGAGAGTAGATGTTGTAAACATAAATGTAGATCCCATTATGAGGCACATAAAAGAGTTTCCACACACGAGGTTTCTTTGGACACGCATGGATAGGCACCTTATATTATTTTACGTCAACAATCACACTTTGGTTACTCTAACACATTCAAAAATGTAAAAATTAAAAAAACAATACAAAATAGAAAAGTAAAAAAATTTAAATGAAGTGTAATACCATGCAAAAGAAAAATGATTAACAATTGGTTATTAATGAAATTTGATGTTTGCTTAGACATAGTCTGCATATCTCGTTAGTATGTTTTCTATGTCCACTAGATCATGTGATTGATCGTTTGTTGAATTACTTTATTAGTCACTGCAGGAAATTAGCTCGCTGTGTGAACAAGGCAGGGGATCCTGCCGAAACGCGTAACAGCCTTGATATTTGCTAAATACTTGATCACTGGAACGGCGTCGTCGGAGTCTGGCTTGATGACTGTTTGTGCCTGAAGTGTTGGAGGATATATATATATATATATATATATATATATATATATATATATATACAAACATATATATATTTATGTGCTATGGATCTGAGAGAAAGCAGTTACAGTTTTAGGCTCTCCTGGGGAGTGTAAGTTACTAAACAAGCAGCAGGTATAACAACATAGCCAAAATGTGCATTCATTTGGACAAATCACTTACATATATTTCCTGAAAAAGGATGAGATTTAATGGTCATGTTAAAAAAGATTAAATAAATCCTGCTTTTCTTAGGTAAAAGTGGAGCTAATACAATATGATGCACAGTGTACAAATTTATTAATAAGAAATATGAAATTGCATGTTGCAGAATTTAGGCGGCATTTACCCTATTTCACAATGGCTTACATCATAATTTGAGAAATGTAGTAATGGATAAAAACCTACATCATATACTGTCAATGTGATTTAAGATATGTCAATTATTTTGGTAAATGCTTTGGGAAAAATTATGTGCCATATATATTTTTCCAAAAGTCTATCCTGGGATTTATCACAACCCAACGGGTACAATATTACCTTTTTTGAAGATATTGTCAAGGATGTAAAACTTCATACATCCAGATATTTGAGTAAGATGGCAATAATATTGATAAGCTATTAATTACGTTATTTAATAAGCACTAGAGGAAACAGCGTGTGGAGAACCTGCAATCCTCCCAAAAAATTATTCTTTTTTCAATAGGGTTAAAATACGTTTTCATCAATTTTTCTTATTGTAGAAAATGTAGATAGTCTAAATAAAATAGAGGTTTGTGGAACTGCCCCATCTGATAAAGCAGAAATTTTTCTAGGAACAAATTTCAAATAAATAGTGAAAGCAAAGGGTCATTTTGATCAGGGAATTGCTTCACATCAAAAATATAGAATACATTTATTTTATTAAAGACCGTATTGTATCAGCCAAGTGACCAGTGGTTTGAGATGTTCTGAGGACCAGACTTACGGGAGAAAATATTGGTGTCTTAAGAAGACAGATGATTCGAAAATAAAATTAAACCTCATAGAAAACTTGTGTACAGATTAAAGGAATATTTGTGGAATTATAGTGCTACCAATGGGACAGATTACAGCAATATGGGTCTACTTATGCCTGCAGGGCAAGCATTGGTTAAAACTCAGCATACATACCTGGAACAAGACAAATAGATTTAAGAAACTCTTCTCTAGTAAATGCTCTTATCAATATCTGATAGAGAGTTACAGATAATTATGTTTATTATTGGGATAAACATGATATTTTCTGTGTAGTAAAATTAATTATATAGAGACAATTCAGCGCAGCTGAGAGTATTTACAGGCTTTTTTCTCAAAAACAGATGACCCTGTATTACAACAGGATGTTGATCTTCTTAAAAATGACATCCAAGTTGAAGAGGATAAAGCGGAACTAAATCTGATGAATTCAGAAAATAACTCCAGGATTGATTGCTTTATGGTTGAAATTTTCTCTCATATTGTGTAATTTGTATTCAGAGCATATGGAAGCCAAAGGATATATGAAGAGGGCATTAACTGAGTAAATACCTAAATGTGATAGAATGCAAAATGTATTTGAGAGGAACAGAAAAATGTGGGCCAGATGTACGACCGTTTTTTGCATGCACAAACCCGTTTGCGCGTGCAAAAACATCATGGGCCATGTATAAAGCTTATTTAGCGAGTCGCAATTTATTTGCAACTCGCTAAATAGGTTTTGCAACTCGCTATTTGGAAGGGGCGTTCCCTTCCAAATAGCGAGTCTCAAAACCATGTACTAATGTTTTGCGACCGTAATTGCGGTTGCAAAACACTCGCAATTACCACCTACTTCAAGTAGGTGGTAATGCATTCGCAAATGGGAAGGGGTCCCCAGGGGCCCCCTTCCCCTTTGCAAATGCATGCGAAAATATTTTTTAAGGGAAGGCAGTGGTCCCAGGGACCACTGCCAGCCCTTAAAATTTGAAACGAAAACGTTTCATTTTTTCTTCTTTTCAATGCATCCCGTTTTCCTTTAAGGAAAATGGGCTGCATTTAAAAAGAAACTGCTTTATTGAAAAGCAGTCCCAGACATGGTGGTGATCCAGCGGTGTACTAACAACAGATACTCTACTACCATATACTCACCTGGGCCCATAAACACTTACACAGATCCAAGTAGACCGCTGGGTTTAGTTTATATTTATCTTTATTCAGGATTAGTTATTTCTCATTCCTAACTAACATTTCACTGATCAAAAAGTTCTTTCCTCTGGTCAATGGACCATTAGTTGAACTAGTTGATGGTGGTAATTAACATAACTTATTAACTATTCTTTAATTAAAGAAAATAACCACAGACTCGGTTAATTTTAAAATCTTTATCTAAATTAAGTGAATGTGAACCATTTCAAATTACAGTACAAACACCCTCATTCGTAGGATTGCAAATCAAATCTTTCATTAAGGAAATATTTCAGACACATACAATAACTGTCCGGAAAGGAGAGGACAGAGAGAGAAGATCATCTACAAATACCATGAATTTATAGTTACCAAGGATGGTGTGAAGACCAAACCCTCTGGCCAAAGGGCTGGTAAGGGTCCCCCGGGATAGATCAGGAGCCAAAGACTTCAGGACAGGAATCAGGACAGGATACTTAACCTCTCTAAAATACCGACGACTGCGTCGCACCCCTCTCTGACACTCTCTTCCTCCTCGAGTTTCTTCCGCGATCTTCTTGTCTAACCCAATTAATTAAAGATAGATGGTTCTGCATTCAGAGTATTCATCAGCATCTCACAGCGTCCCTTTCAGCATCAGCACCACCCACAGCACCGACAGCATCCCAAGCTCTCGACTTCCAGCATCGATGATGACCACTAACTAACTAAAGCTACCTCAGTTATACCTTTCGTTGACCATGGACCACCCACTAAAGTTTCAATATTGCAAAAATATGTATTCTGATTGGTCAGGCAAGGGGGAATGATCATCACACCATGCTTACATATTACTTATTTCTATTGAACTATTGTTCGTAAACCCATCCCCTTAAACTTTATTCCTCCCTTCCGTTCCCATACATATCCAAACTTTATTAGATACAATTATTTCAACATTGTTAATACAAGTCTTCTTGCATGAACTCTTCACACTCTGTTCACAGGGCACGTCATTCTCGTCCTTGGACGGCTGTCAAAATGCTTGGTCATCCCTCTGGGTCAGCTCTCATGTAGGCATGCGCAAACTTGAATCAGTCGGCTCAATTCAGACAAACGTGAAAGGCCCAAATGCGCACTAATAATAAAGTCAAAAGAAGAAATGTTACTTTCACAAATAAATGGTTTCACTGTATACCACCCTCTCTACTCTAACCCTCCTTACTTATTAATTCTTTCCCCGCATTAGCATTAGTAAAATAGCTGGTTTTCATTTCGGCTAAGCAGATGCCATGCACGTGAGTCTTCAAGACTCCATTTTAATGCCTTCTGCACATGCGCTAGAATTTCCCTCCAAGCATTAGTACCGTCATACTACGTAGACGCAGTTGACGCAGTAAAGATTTCCCAGTTAGAGCGATTTTAGTCCTTCGTTCATATTGTTAGCGTTAGTAAAACACATATGCAAGCTTCTCTAACCCGTGTGTTTTCTGTATTTGCGTGTTATTATTTACAAGACGTTGTTAGTAATTCGTTAGCGGATTAAACGAGAGGATTGCTTCCGAGCAAGTCTCCTTTACGAGTCCTTGCTCCATCAATCCCCTCTATGATGGCATTTTAAGCCATCACAAAATTACCCATCCCATCCCATCCCAGATACCAACTTTAGCACATCTCAATATTCTATTTCTTTTCTCATTCTTCCATTTGTTACTTCTTTTCCTTCTAAATCTTTCATCTTCTTATATATCTTTCCTTTCATTTCTTCAAGTTGTATCTCCTCATATTCTCTCTTCCGTTTCTTTCCTTTTCCTTCTCTTTCTAGATGTATTCTTCCTTTCCCTCTATTTTTGCACCTTCTTTTGCTAATAAAATGTCAAGAGCAAGACGGTTCTGTAAAACCATAGATCTGATTGCAACCATCTCTGTGTTAATCATCAAGAATCCTCCTGCAGTGTCTGTAGAAAGACGATCAACTATGGTCGATAATTTATAAATTTTCTGCGAATTTAGAATGACTCCAACTGAGGGTATCAATGCACTAAATATATCTCCTACTATTTCAGAAAAACTAGCTCTTCTTCTTCGTGTTAGTTCATTAGATTTTCCATTGATTCCATTGATTCTGTCCACATGATATATTTTCGGGAAAACTATTCCAAAATAACAGCTCCCGTACCATCTTGCAGGTAACCTATAATAGGCATTGTTCCCGCAGACATAATAAACTCCTGGAAATACAGGATCATTTCCCCCTTTTAGTCCCCACCCTCCTAAAATTAGGAAGTTGTGTTCACACTCACTGGAACCAATGTAATTATTATTATAATCTGTCTTTAATCTATGGAGGCAGAATTTTCCCTTTTTCACAAAATCCAGGGACATCGCAGCATGAGCTTTGCCATTTACATAGATTCCCTCTTTCCCAACCCATGGAGGTACATGGGTTTTCTGTTCAGCAGCTTTCTTTATTAAATCCTGTCTCCTTTCTTCTACTAAATTCAAAAACTCCTTTTCTTCTTCACGTAATGTACAAGTTAAATTATTTTCGTGTGCTCGAGCTATATCTATTGAACTTATTGTTAAAAAGAATTCACCCATAAATTGTGCATTCTTACTATTAGCTACTGGATTCATTTTCTCTCTAATAGGCAATTCTGAAAATACTACATCTAGATTTGAATAAAAATACTGAAGTCTACCTGTAGCATAAAATAAACTTGATAAAATACTACATGACACACCATATGTTAGAGGTATATGGTGATATGTCACCCCTTCTGATACTGATGAAGGTAACTTCATACAAACATAGCAATTTCTAATTTCCATTGTATTAACATATTGAAATAACAATCTAGCAAACACATTTGAAGACATATTATAATCTGACTTATTATGATAATTTGCCTCATCTTCTACCCCTATTTCTATTTTAGTTCCATTTATTCTATCTACCTTTTCATTAGTAATAGTATTATTTTTATCACTTGTTTTCATTAACAAAGGTACTCCTACTGTTAGGAATAACCATACTAATACTACCAATAAAATACTACAAAAACAAAATCTAAAACATTTTCTTTTTAAACCTCGTTTTGGTCTTTCGGTGACTTCAACTTCTGCCATTTTAATCTGAGAAAATTTCTTCTCTCTTTTCTTTCTTTTGTCTGCAAAATTTATTTTCTTTTAAGGAGATCTCAATTTGCTTTCATCAGTCTGTGCAACATGAACCCTTTCTGTTTCTTCACTTAAACCTAAATTTTTAAATTCTTCGAGTATAACGTAAGTCCACTCAGGGGCCTTGTATTTTCTGTTTAAACTTCTCAGTCTTGGGCTTCTTCGAGTGAGTTCCACTAAATTTTTCTTAGATTGTGTTTGACTTGTGACTTCATTTACTTGTTCTGGTTTCTTTTCTGATTTTCTCAAATAATATTTTAATTTCTTCACTCCTACTGGCCAATTGTCTTCTTTTCTAACTCTTTTGACCTGAACTGCACTTTCACCTTCTTTATCTTCTTCTAGAATCCTTTTATTTTCACTTAATCTAGGCACAATCTGTCCTTGTTCTCTATTTTCTGTGTTTGGACCTTCCTCTACTTGCACCGGTCCAGGTCTTATTATAATTTGTTCTTCTTCTGCCTGAACTTGTTCTTCTAGATCTACCTGAACCTGTTCAGGTCTTATTTCTGATTGTCCTTCTTCTGCCTGAACTTGTTCTTCTATTTCTGCCTTTCCCTCCTCAGGTTCATGAATGTCTTTATTTATTTCGACCTGAGTGTGTTCTTCTTCCCCTGTCCTTCCCTGTCTACCTTCCTGCTTTTTCAGTTTTGTTATTCTTCTTGTTTCGACAGCATCATCAGGTATTTCAATTATTGGTATCCAATCTTCCTGACTTGTACCTGGCTGTTCGTCATTCAGTTGTCTTTCAGAATCTATCACTCTAGACTCTTCAATTTCACAGCTTTCAACTTTTGACGTTTCAGCATGCTCAGTCAGTGGTTGCTCTTGTTGTTCTGATGGGCTCGGTACTCTTCTGGTATGACTAGCATGAATCCAATTGGGCAAACCTGCACACTTCACTGCTGTGGTAGTGACTAGTATGACTTGACGCGGTTTATCCCACCTTGGTGCTAGACACGACTTCCTTACGTGTTTCTTCACTAGCACCCAATCTCCAGGATTCAAATCATGTGCTTGGTCTGGCTGTCTTTCAACTGCGTCTTCTCCAACCTGGTGAGAGACAGAACGCACCATTTCAGCCAATCCTTTGCAATAGTCCAATACCAGATCATCAGTTATACTCATTAATTTGTTTCCAGGAATAAATGCTTGCCTCATTGCCCTTCCCATGAGAACCTCATGAGGACTCATTCCTGTCTTTCTGTCAGGAATACTTCAATACAAGAGGTAATGCATCTGGCCATTTCAGCATCGTGGATGCACACACTTTCCCTAATCTTGACTTGATTGTGCCATTTAACTGTTCAACTATTCCAGAAGCCTCTGGACGATTTGTTCAATGTTAAATGCAGCACAGATTAATTAAATTATTTCATTATTAAAATGAGGTCCTCTATCTGATTCCAAAGTGACTGGAAAATCGAAACGAGGAATTAATTCCCTCAACAGTAATTTGGCAACTGTAAGACTGTCATTTCTTCTGGTGGGGTATGCCTCCACCCATCTCGAGAACAGACACACTATGACTAGTACATACTTTAGTCCATTACAAGGAGGCAACTCAATAAAATCTAACTGCAACCTGGTGAAGGGTTCTTCTGCCTTTCCAATCTTTCCCCAGCTAACCACTGTCTTCCTACCTGGATTTTGCTGCTGACATGTTAAGCATCTCTGGCAAAGGCTTTCTGCGACTACCCTGAACTTTGGATTATACCAACTCTGTTTGAATAATCTGATCATCGAATCTCTCCTTATGTGTGTTGCTCCATGATATACTCTTGCCATTTTAGAGAGCAAACAATCTGGCATGACTGGTCTTCCATCTAGGTAAACCCATGCTTCATCCTCTGACCTTTTTGTACAGGCTGCTTTTATCCAAATTTCTTTTTCCTTTTCCTCAACTTCTTCTTGTAACTGTCTAATCTCATCCCATGTTTCTGGATTTGAGAAGAACATAAGTTGGCAGCTGGTTTCACCCGTTTCAACCTTTCTGTTTATGGCCATTGTATTTTTCGCACAATATCGAGCAATTTGGTCAGCGTATCTATTGCCGGCTGCCACATAGTCATTTCCTGTCTGTTGTGCAGCGCATTTAACAACTGCTACTTCTTTTGGCAATTGTAATGCTTCCAGCAGATCTTTCACATTTTTACTGTTTCTTATAGGAGATCCTGAAGCAGTCAGAAATCCCCTCTGCATCCAGAGTTGGCCAAAATCATGCACAACCCTGAAACCATATTGACTGTCCGTAAATATGGTTATTCTCCAATTTTTCCCAATTTTGCATGCCTTTGTTAAGGACACCAATTCGGCTACTTGTGCAGATTTGACTCTCCGTAAACAGGATGCTTCAATTACCCCTGTTATCTTACATATAGCATATGCAGCACTTAATCCTCCATCTTCTATCCTCAAACAAGACCCATCCACAAATAACTCATGATCAGCTTCCTTTAATGGTGTTTCTTTTATGTCAGGACGGGGCTTGGTGCACAATTCAGTCACATCCAAACAATCATGATCAATTTCATCTCTTACTTCCTCATTGCACGGGTCTGGCAATAATGTGGCAGGGTTCTTAACCATACATCTTATCACTGTCACATTTTCTGCTCCCAAAATCACTCTTTCATACTTAGTCAGCCGACTAGGTGTGAGATGTTGTGTTCTTGTTCTTGTCAGAAGAATTTCAACTGAGTGTGGAACATAGACCTTTACTGAATGTCCCATCACTATTGACTCACTTTGCTCCAGACTCATACAAGTTTCAGCTACTGCTTTTAAGCAGCCAGGTAAAGCTGAAGCCACTGGATCCAATGTGGCAGAAAAATACGCCACTGGACGTCGGCTCAATCCATGTCTCTGTGTTAAAACTGAAAGTGCACAATTTTCTCTCTCACAGCAAAACAACGCAAATTCTTTTGAATAATCAGGCATGCCCAAAGCAGGAGCTTCACATAAACAATTCCGCAATTTCACAAAGGCTTCCAAACATTCATCATTCCAATCAATTGGATCTTTAGCTCTCTTTCATGTCAATTGTATCAATGGTTTTGCTAGCATGGAAAAACTGTTAATACACTGCCTACAGTACCCAACCACTCCCAGAAACATTCTCATTTCCTTTTGCGTCTGAGGTAGTTGCATCTCCTTGATTATTTTTATTCTTTCCGGTGTCACTTTTCTTACTCCTCTTTCTATTTTATGCCCTAAATATTTAACTTCTTGTTGACAGAACTGTAATTTTTCTGGAGACACCTTGTGTCCTCCTTCAGCCAAATGGTTCAGTAATGCAATTGTGTCAATGACACAATTCTCTCGTGTTCTTGATGCCACCAGTAGGTCATCAATGTACTGAACCAGAACCGAATTTCCAGGCATGACTAATGACTCTAAACACTTTTTCAGGTTCTGATTAAAAATTGAGGGACTCTCTGTGTACCCTTGAGGAACTCTGCACCATGCATAGATACGATCCTCGAACTTAAATGCAAAAAGATACTGGCTGTCTGGGTGCAAAGGAATAGAAAAGAATGCTTGGCATAAATCAATTACTGTAAACCAGCCCGCATTCCAAGGTATCTGATGAAGGATCACTGCTGGATTTGGTACTATTGGGCAACATGGTATTACAATTTTATTTATTTTTCGTAAATCTTGCACTATCCTATATTTTCCACTGGGCTTTTTAAGTCCCATGATTGGTGAATTACAAGGACTACTCATTATTTCTTTTAAAATGCCTTGTTTAACCATTCGAATCGATTTCTGGAATAAATCCTGCTTTTACTTCTGTACTCATCTTGTATTGTCGTGTGTTTGGATAAACTGCACCTTCCTTCACTGTCACTTTCACTGGGTCTACATTTGACATCAGCCCAATATCTTTTCCGGTAAAATCCCACACTTCCGGATTGACTGTGGCTCTCAACTCTTCTGGTAATTCATTTTCAGTCATTAATGAAAACATTTCATCTACCTCTGTTCCTTGCTTGACTAGCATCATTTTATATATAACATCTTCATCAGGGGTCTGGAAAGCGACACCATCTGGTGTACAATAGATCGTGCAATTCATTTTGCACAGTAGATCTCTTCCCAACAGATTTACTGGACTGGAATCACAAACTACAAACCGATGCATTTCTTTAAAGTTTCCAATGTGCACCTCCATTGGTTTTGTGATCGGGGTTCTAATCTGTTTATTCGACACGCCTACAACTTGGATTGATTCTCCCAAGAGGGGTAGGTTTGGGATGTCTGCTGTTCTCACAGTAGACCGGGTAGCACCAGTATCCAATAGAAAAGTGATGTCTTTACCTTCCACTTTCCCATCAACAAATGGACCTGACTGATCTACCGGCAAGGATGCGCCAAGCACGCACTCCTCTTCCTCCCACCTCAGGCACCGTCATTGTACAAAATCTGAATTTTCCTCATCATTCTGCAACAAATATTGCGCAACTGTTCTATTATTCTTACCACTTTCTCCTTGAAATCCGGTGTTCGTACTGATCTTTTGATGGTTCACAAAGTTTGGCAGAGGAGCTGGTGGCACCTGATATTGTGGAGTAACTACCTGCTGCTGCTGATTCATAAGTACTTCATTCTGCATCTGTGGGATTAAATTTTGATTTGGCCCATTATTATTCTGAATACTCTTACACTCGTTCTTCCAATGTCCAAGCTTTCCGCACGCATGACAAGGAAACTTCTTCTTCGCTTCTTCTCTGTTCATTCGTCCTCTATATTTATTACCATTCGCCACTTGATCATTCTGACTCTGCTCTTTCACTTGATTATCAGTCTGAATATTGGTTTTATTCTCCTGTTGCTCTGCCAACTTTACCTGTGCCCACATCATTTTCTCTTTTAGTTTTCTACGCCTTGCTTCTATGTCGTCTCCGCAGTATTTTGCATACTTTAAAATCTCATCCACTGTCTTGCTTTGCCAACACAACATGTGCTGCTGTAACATCTGACTAATCTCTGATTTCAAACCATATACAAACCGATACACAAAATGTCCCATGTCCTAATCACCAATATTCTCAAAACCACTATACTGCTTAAACACCTGCAATAACCTTTCATAATACGCATGTACAGATTCATTTGGTTCTTGTGTTGTCCTATCTATCTTTACCCAATCTGTTTCTTTAGGAGGAATTTTCCCTTTCAAATAGGTAATCACTTGGTGATATTTCTTCATCACCTCCTCTGAGGGTGCTCCTGTCTTTGAGTCTCTAGCATACTCTTCACTTGGCCAATCTATTGTAATCTTACACTCCGTCCATAAATCAGCAGGTACCACAATGTCAAACAAACCATCCAGATCCTTCAATTAGACCTTTGAAACCTTCACAAATATTTCTACCTGTTTATACCATTCAACTGGTTTTTCTCTCAATTTTGGAAAATCATTTGTAAATGACAAAATATCTTGTCTACTCCAAGGAACATGAACATATCCTCCTCCTGGAACTTCTCTCATTGGACACAATTTCTCAACCTTTTCTGTTTCCCTAACTGGAAATGCAGATGACGCTTCTCTCGCTTGAACTTCCTCTTTCTTTCTTATCCATCTAATTCTCCATTTATCAATGTCTCCCCATTTTCGCAAAATATTCATTTTTTCTGTAGTTTCTTTCCAGATGCATTAACACTTTCTAAATCTTTGTCAGTAAAATCCACTCGATATGGTTTCTGCAACAACTTTGATTTCCCTATGTTGTATTCCGCTTTAGGTGTCCGTATATAGGTTTTCCTGAATCATGTCCTTATATAGGCACAATTCGCATTGCCCTTATATAGGCATAGAATCCCTGTCCTTATTTAGGCATTAACCGTGCACTCCAAATACAGGCATGGTCACCGACATCCGTCCACCCTAACGTCACAACGAGTTCTCAGAAACCAGACCCTTAAGCTTCGGGAGTTCCCCTAGCACAGGACTATTGATTTCTCCAAGAACTCATCTATTATGTATGAACCGTTATACCTTAAGGGTTCATTCCTGACGTCTTCCTCTGTCCGACTTCACGTCAATGCTAACATTTCAAGACACCTACCAGGTATAAATATACCTTCCCTTGCCCATGCAAGTTAGAGGAGACCTCGACTTCAGAGGAGCCCGTATCCCTGCCTGACGCACTGAGAAGACGCTGTCATACCTGCACGCAGACGAATCCAGCTTCCAGTGTTCTGACTCCCTTCGCGGGGTGTTAGAGTTCCAGATCCGGCAAGAGATTCCCACCTCTCTCATTCTCAAGGTATGGAGCTGACTAGAACCTAGAGGGACTCTTGGCATACTTGGCGTACTATACTTAACATACTCTTAGTATACCAGACTAGAGAATACTCCACCTACTTTTACCTTTCCCTACACCTAGACTAGGTTAGGTACATTGGGGTAGAACTAGCTTAGAGACGCATCGTATGAGTACTCGCATTTTTAGCTCATGTTATTTATGTACGTGAATATATGCTAAAAGATAATGCTAGCGCAGTATTATTTAATTCTACTGCTTACACTGTACATTATTTAGCTTGCAAACTGTCTTGTGATCATAACAGCACATATCTCTTACACGAGAAACAAGACTGTTCAATAAAACCTTTTATTGAAACGCCCGTCTTTCCTTTCTGTGTAACTCTGTAGAAACTAAGCATGCACGATTGACTGAGTGAAACTGTTATCTATTGTTTCCACGATTCTGAGACGTGTTCCGATTCTAAAGGGAAACAAAGTTGTCATGTTTTTTGTTCTCAAGGAGTTTCTAGTGGCCTCTGAGCTAGCTGGCACAAGTAATTAAGTTTAATATACTCGATAGGGACATACCGACCTCAGTCCTATGTCAAGCCTATAGGTTATATTATTCCAATGCGCAGAGCCTATTAGGGAAATAGGAACTACACTACATGGTGCCCAAATGTTTGGTAAGGCAGTAATTTAACGCTAGATACTGAGTAACTCAGTCGTGCTTTTCTCAGAGACCCCTACTCACATACTCCATAAGTCGTCTGGAGTGGGTAGGGTTAAATATCCGCCATAACTAAATAGGACAAAAAACCCTATATATTAGTTGTTTGGTTTGTTCAACGTTGAAGGATACAGTGTTCCAAAATATTGTGCACCTTATCTTTTGTTTCCTTGAAACTTGTTCTACATTTTTCAAAAAACAAATATCCACATGGGACAATGCCACCGAAACCGGTGGAGCTACGGCTGACCCAGTCATAACAGCTTTTAACTTTACAGGTTTAAATGAACCTGAGGAGGGTGTTATAGACATCCATCCAAACTTAAGAAGAGCCATCACTCTAAAACTTATAAAACACGGCCTACCACCAAGAGGCGGTGGAGCAGTTTTCGTGATAGAGGCACACGAATCTTTTCAGACAGAGGTATTCTATTCATGGATAATATTCCCTGAATCAAATTCAGTAACAAGACTGTTTCACTTCTACAAATAAGATTAACCACCAGAGGAATATATTCCTTTCGAGGATATTGAAATTCCACTAACATACCAGGAGCATCAGCTCTGGTTTAAAGGCGCCCTAAAACATCACAAAAACATTACCAGGCTCGGTCCACTAGGTAGACCAGGAGCAACATGGCCGAGTCTAGCCGGCTACACACCTCATCCTGACATTGAAGAGATGTCAGACGAGGAATTACTTACTCAACTTACAGAGATAATAAAAATATACAGACAATTGGTCCAATATGTCATGCGGACTTTCACAGTCCAACCACCATTAACCATTCCAAATCAAACTCCTCAACAGGGAAATACACTAAAATTTACACCACAGACTTTATACACAGTCATGGGAAAAATGCCCACAAAACGTGAGCAAATTCCATTCTGGATAGCTCAAAAAATTACTCAAATAGGAGCAGTATTTCCAAATACTAGCCCTTATGAGAAACACAGAATCCTAACAATCTGTTTACCAATGGGGATCACACCACAACTGGAAGACTGCACCACTTGGGGCTCAGTCTTTGCTGCCATCTATACTAAAACACATGGTATTCCGTCAATTGCAGTAATACCTGATGTCCTGAAACAAATTCAAAACGAATACGGGGCAGAGCCTGCTCTGAATTTAGGTATGAAATTACTGAAAAATTTCGACCAGGTCTCAACAATAATATTATCTAATATTAAAGGGGAGGCAGCAGCAGTGGCGATCCGCCAACGATTAAGAGAATTCGATGTTACAGAACATCAAACAGAACTACCCAGAATAATAGAACAATCTTATGCAGAATTAGGCAGAGATAGTTTGGGTGGAAGACCAGTGAAGCCAAAACTATCTGAAAGTCCTGAGAAGGACTCTATTAAACAAACTCCTACATCTTCTAAAAAGAAGTGGGAAACTAATAAACAAAATTCGAACGAGAAACGTTCTCAATCCCGAGGTAGGTCTCCTCAAAAGGAGCCCTCTGAAAGAAGGTATAACCTCAAGAATAGGGATAATTTGAAAAAGCCTGACAGGTATCAAGATACTGATACACGTTCCTCTCGTACCTTTCAGATATCGTCACAGACATCAGAAAGAAGAGGACGGTCAGAACATAGAGAAGAACGCGCGAAATCAAAAGACGACAAACACGTTCCGAAAAATAAATCTAAACCTCAATTCTCTAAAAAGAAGGTAGCAGGTCTGAAGGTCAGACATGCCGAGGATACTGAGAACACAACTCAAGGACGGAGAATGGGCTCAGACAATGCTGGACAGTGCGGCAGAAGTCACAATAGCTCGCCAGAACCTGGAAGGAACTTCTGGAGATAGTGGACTTGAATGAGTACATTACAGTTGAGACTGTAGACACCAGGGTTAGTACTCCACAAAAGTTATATGAAATAACACTCCGGATGGAGGGAGACATACCAAGAAAGGTGAAAGCACTCTTTTGGGAAAAACTTTCAAGGGGTTATGATATACTTCTAGCAGGAAAAGACTGGCCACCACAATTTGTCAGGGAGTGCCCACATGGTGAAGACATTATTATGCCTGCCTTCTCCAACCATATTCCAATTCACATAAAATATACTTATGCCAGGAAATGGGCAGTAGCCCAGGCCCCAGCATTATACAAAAATCATGTAGGATGGGATGAGGACTCACCTCACCATAAAATACATCTAAAAAATGAACCTACTGCACAAAGGCAGTACCCAATAAAGCAAGAAGCTAAAAAACAGGTCAGGGAGATCTTAGATCAACTTGAATACCAAGGGGTGATTGAAACATGCAACTCTTCAATGAACAATCCTTTGTTTCCTGTCTCCAAACCAGACAATACATATCGTCTAGTTTTGGATTACAGACACTTAAACACTTGTTCTAAAACATTTGCAGTGCAAAATGCACATAGCACAGCATTAATGAATAACATTGTGCGTGAAAAATATAAAACCACATTGGATATCTCCAATGGTTTTTTTTGTCAAAACATAGCACCTGGAAGCAGGTACTTAACAACTTTCTCAATAATGGGGACCCAGCGTCAATTTTGTCGACTCCCACAAGGGTTCAAGAACAGCCCGGGGTTGGGTAACGGAGTTACTACAAATTTATGATAATGAGGCATTGTCATATGTCGATGACATCTATCTGACAGACGATGACCTGGACAAACACTTGAACAGGGTGAGTACCATTATATTGGGCTTCGCCTCTGAGGGCTATAAGTTTAACTTTAAAAAATCCAGAATTGCCCATCTCAATGTCCTCTTCCTAGGATATGAGCTTTCAAGTGAAGGCAAGAGCCTGGCAGCCAACTTTTTAGAAAGGTGTGCGCTGCTCCAACCTCCAAAAACGCTGAAACATTTACAATCCATACTGGGTTTCCTAAATTTTGGAAGAACATACATTCTAAATTACGCAGAAAGGGTTAAACCTCTCTACGCATTAATCAAACCTGATTTTTCAAAAATTGGACACCGGAACACAGAAATCTTGCGTTCACTCCAAGCTAACATGTTTGCAACAAATCACTTACAAACACGCGTAAGTCAACGCAATTTAGTGATCCGAATAATTTCAGGTCAATGCGGATTCACCTACTTAACATTTAATGAGGGTGAAAAGGTACCAATTGCATACAAATCACATTTGTATACACAAACAGAAATGCGCTTCACTTCAACTGAAAAAATACTGACAGCAGTTCAAACTGCAGTAGCAAAAGAAAGAGCCCTAGCCCAAGGGAAACGCATTATTGTCGTAACCCCAGTTCCGGCCTTAGAGGCGGTAACAAAAGTGAGCATTCCTAATGCTAAAGCATTACATCCTAGATGGATACAATGGGTTAATTCTCTTGCTGCAACAGATGTTGAATATGTTTTTGATCCTGATCTAAAAACACAAGCGTTCCTGCAATATGAACATGAATGTCCTCTGCCCACTGAGATTCTGCCTCTCGATCAGTACGAATTCATAATTTACACTGACGGATCCGCACAACCCGCAACAGGGAGTAAGCAAGCTTACAGTGCAGCATGCGCAATCGTTAAAGGTCGCATGCGAGATGGCAACTTCAGACCTATGGTCACAAAAACCCAATTTCTAGGAGATTGTACAGCTCAGCGAGCTGAACTACAAGCATTCAAACTGGCACTTGAAAGTACAGATCGAGAATTCCCCACACTAATAGTGTGCGATTCTTTCTACTGTGTGCAGTCGTATAATGAATATATACAAACTTGGCTTGAAAATGGGTTCAAAGATGCAAAAGGTGGCACAATAAAGCATAAAACGCTTTGGGAACAAGTAGTTCAGTTAAAAACGAACTACCAAAGGCTCACGTGATCCATACACTGAGTCATCAACGTGATGGCGTTCACGTTGCAGGGAATTCATTGGCTGACGAAGCCGCAAAGGGGGCTGTTCAGACGGCTTCCGTAACTGCGATCACTCGTTCAAAAACGAGAATAGACAGTGAGATAATGTTGGCTGTCAATGCTACGAGCAAAGGCAGTGGTGCAGCATTACCAAAAAAGTTTCCACTCAAGTACTCTTATGTAATTGATGCGAACAACGTTCCTTTTGCTCGAATCCCTGGAGTGGGGGATAGGGTAATTCCAAACATGTAACGTAGAGCAGCTTTGATTTATGATGCACATTTGGGGGAGGGTCTGTCACATCAAGGGAACTCTAAAACAATTTTGACGTTAAAAGAGATGTACTGGTGGCCTGGAATGAATACACAGATTCACATCTTCATCAATGACTGCATAGACTGTAAGGTACAGCGAGATGCAGAACGCCACCAGGCACCATGCTACGAAGTAGCCTGCCAGGGACAGACACCATTATTAGACAGCATTAGACTATCTATGCGCAGGCGTCCTTTTGGACAAATGCAATCCCATAAATACTAAATTAAGGTTCCTATGGATATGGCCTCAGCGCTCGGCTGACGCTCGAACTGTTATAAAAGATTTGCGAGTCTTTATCGACACATACGCAATAGGCACGCTACATTCTGACCAGGGCCCTGCGTTTAGCTCTCGGGCTTACAAAGAAGCCATGGTCAGTCTGGGCGTTGCATTGCAGTACTCCTCTCCGTTTCATCCTGAGGGAAATTCTGTTGTGGAAAGGAAAAACCGGGACATAAAGCAGTCTATAACAGCTAGGGTATTAGGTTCGGGTGATGGGTGGGTCAAACATCTATATGGGGTCCAACGCTCATTAAATAATTTGCCAAGAAGTTCTCTAGGGGGGTCACTCCATATGAGGTCCTATTTGGGACAAAAATGTGGGTGCCAGATCTAGAATGTAGAGGCACAGTGGTGGAAAATAAACCCTTTGATATCAAAGATCGTTTGGCTGTTTACAGGATCTAAATGAACTAAGATCGAAACAAAGCAACATATTCCTGCAGCCAACCACCACTGGGGAAAAACCGGCGGTCCCAGCAAGGCCTGTCTGGATTCCAAAAGTTGGGGATCTAGTCAGAGAGAAGATTGCGGGCAAGAAGGAATTTGGACCTTCTTACAGACAACCAGTCCCTGTCCTAGCCGTACACGGAACAAGAACAGTACTTTTGCTGCCCCTTGCTGTTAAAAAGAAGAAAAGATTTGTGTCCATCGACCTCATCAAACCACAGTATGTGGCCAATACTAAATAGTAGGCCTCGTGGACTCCGACCTAGTAGCAGACACACTCCTCTCGCTACTATCCAAGAGGTTCAGACTGAAAGACTGATAACCATCGAGAATTCAGCAGTAACAGATGAAGGACTAAGCAACAATGCTATGGAACTCATCCCTCTTGAAACTCAAGTAACAGTTCATCCAAATACACCTGTCTACACCAATGTAACAAGTGATCAACTGGTTCCAGCGATTTCTACAAATCCTGATGCAATTCCAACAATTGACAGAACTGATTCTGGCTATTTCATTAACTTTGATACGTTTTCAGAGGATCCGAGTGAGCCTGAGACGTCGCCAGCATCATTAACTTTCAAACAGCAAGTACAAGACTTTCTTCATTTTCTGAAAAAGACTTCTCTGGTTTCACCATGGATTGACCTATGGATTATTTCTGGAATATTTTTCTTTATGCTGTGGCTAGCTTTGGTTATGACTATGAGCGTGCTTATAAATGGCAGATATATCCATGTGAACACTGAAAGAAAAGAAGTGAACTTATTTTTGAAACCTCACAAGTCATCCCATCGTGAAACAAGAGACTTGTCTGCAGTGAACATCACAGCCGTTCCTATACAGGATGGTATAGTGTGGGACAAAACGGATTTCGATATTTTCGGCCCTACGGAACATTTGAACATCCCACATTTATTTAAGATTTCACTAAGTGATTTTGTTTCATCCAGTACCTATTCTGATGATTGGGACTTTGAAACTGTAAATGACATAATGTTTGATCTAGAGAAGTCTGCTGCATTTTCTAATAATGAATATTTAGAGGGTTCATCAGACTATGAACAGCTGTATTGCTATAATCACTATGGTCATCATTTTTTGCATAAATCAGCAACACCTAGAAATGTGTTTATGTTTAACCAATGGGAGCATTGTCCTACACCTCCAAAAGGTAGTTCAAAAACATTTGCTAAAAAGTTTCCATATTTTTCAGGATACAATACATCTGATCCAGAAACATTTTACTATAAAAATGTGAACAAAACAGGACTAAAAATTATGTTAACTAATACAAAACAGATTTACTCTGCAGCATTTAGTGCACAATTGTCTAGACAGGGATACAACCTTTGGAAAGACTCAATAGACACAAAATCGGTCTGGGGTACTAAAGAATGGCAAGTACAGGGGACAGAAGCTTTATTTAGAGCATGTATGATCCCTCAGCAGATAATGTTTTTGAATGACACTGTCCAACAAACGTCTTGCCTTGGGTTAGCCAAGATCAAAGACATGAAAACACCTTCTGTACCAACACCTGCAAGTGATAACAATACACAGGCAGTGGTTACAGTTGACACAATACTACAACTCAACAGAACTAATCCTGATTGGAGAAAATGGTTGATCTGGCCCACAGACACAAACAACTGTCAAGAAAGATTCCTGAATAAAACTCAGGGCTTTACTATTCATAGGCCAGACCCATGATACGTCCAAAGACAGCATCCGGGGGTAGTAACAACATACAGTGTAGGAAAATGATGCCTCGATTGGCTGCAAAAATCTAAACTTAAGGATGTGAAACAACACTTATCTTTACTTAAAGAAGACGCAGACCTTAGGGAATTCTTGCTTGGACCAAGAAGACCGCGTCAAAAACGTTTCATATATGCCGGCATCTATGCTGCTTATAATGAAGCATGGAAGGTGTCACAGATGGAGGCCGCAGAACGAATATGTGAACTTGATCGTATTAATTTAGAGAAAACTCTCACTGTGGTCGACAATGGGTTAACAACTTTGTCCTCCAGAATTTATTCATTGGACAGTATTGTATCCTCTGCTATCGACATACTGGAACAAGATTTAGCCATGTTACAACAAGGCCAATCTCAGTTACGTTCTATTGTGTTATTAAGCTGGACGCTGCAATCTTTGCGTGCGGGCTATGTGCCTTGGCGTTTTATCAACACGTCAGCTCTGTTTGCAGAATACAATCTAACTGATAAACAGATCGAACTGGCACAAAGGGGAGCGAAGTATACAGTGCTGAGCATTGAAAAACTGGAAAAGTTACCATTCACAGTGGCAGAAAAACCAGCTACAGAATGGCTTATTCATGGCAAAATTAGTCTACCTGTGACTTCCTTCAGTTTCAGTATTGCCTCAAACAGATGCAAGCAGGCAAATATGAAAGGTTGGGTAAAGAATACATTAAGACATCCTGGAATTTACCTTACACATATAGATGTTGGAGTGGGGATCGTGAAGTGTTTTTGAGCGGTACACACTGTGAAAGCGCACTAAGCGGTTCACTAATTTGTCAGGACATATCTTTACACGGGGCTTGTAATGGTTCTGTGGAAAATTTGTCCTGCCACCAGCAGGGGACACCAGCTGCTGTGATTAATCCAACGTTTGGCCAACTTTCTAATGGGAGTTACCTCATGTTGAATGATCAGAGTTGCTGTGGCATGTTGCCAGGCATCCCATATCTAGTAACGGTCAACTCCAGGGTCACTTGCTGTATGCAAGTATTGTTTGCCCCAATAGACACAGTCAGGGAGTCGCCAATGTGGCCTTCGTTGAATGTCTCTTTTATAAGATTTGATACTTTAAGCAGAATGAAAGCCATGCTTATACAACAAACAGTGCCTTTGACCTCGGCCAAAGAAACCTATGATCTACAAGTTGCAAGGACTTCGGCAGAGATACAGACTTTAATTCGTACAAACTGCCATATACATTTCTTAGAAATGATAGGACGTATCTTTAACATGTCTGATACAAGCGGGATTGTACATGTATTTAAGACCATCTGTTCCGGACTATTAGCACCTTTCCAGGCTGTCCTCGGAATAATCCCAAATTTCGCACATTCGGTGTTTGGTGGTGTGCCTTTAATTCTCGCACTTGTTGCAGGAATTCTGTTTCTATTCCTCCTACTACGCTATGGCAAGCCTATTCGCCAACATCACTCCGAGCGATGTGGAGAAAGCTCTCCTTGAACGGAAATGCCGTGAGCGAATAGTACAGCTCTTGGGCATGCCTCGTATACGGGAACTTAATACAACGTGGTTCCTGTCATTCAGACCAATCTGGCAAGATTGCATCTTACCTGTTCTACGCTGCTTGTTTTGCGGTGAAGAATGCGTGCTAGACACCTGTCTAACACTCCCATCAGTCATGCCAACGGATATCGATACTCTGCTGGACCCGATAACGGCCCATGCTCTGTGTTTTCCCCAGAGGCTACCGATCCTGATGATGGCATTCATTGAGATCTCACAGACGTTTCCGGCAGCTGCTGAGGTACGAGATGGATCAACAGGCACACAGGTAACAACGGACGCGAACATTGCATCTTCTGCTGAAGGCGATGTTTCTCATCTCTGTGCAATTAACCTTCTGAACGAGGTGTTCCACATGTCACCAACTTCGGTGGACGATATTTTGGCTACGGAAATAGATGATCTAATGTTTACACCAGACCCATACACTGACTTTGATTCGGCTCACAGTGTATTTTTTTAAATGACGTGGCAAATGGACAATCTGCTTACAGTAGAACTAGTCTTATAGAACGGACTTCTTTGAATACTTCCAGGGACACATTGTCACCTTACTTGTCTAACATTTCATTTAATTCCATGATATGCAATGGCTTTGATTTTTGAAAACTTATCGACCATTTCATCATATGTATATATTTTTGTTTATTCATTCATGTTGCATTTACTTCCATTATATGCTTAGAATGATAACGATGCTTTAAATGTACAGTACCTATTGCATTTCTCTTTTAATATGCTTTTAGAAATGTTTTTAGCAATATGTGGTACTCAATTTTATGTTTAGCATTTAGTATTATCGTTCATTCGAAAGTGGAGTGGGTGTTGTATTCCGCTTTAGGTGTCCGTATAAAGGTTTTCCTGAATCATGTCCTTATATAGGCACAATTCGCATTGTCCTTATATAGGCATAGAATCCCTGTCCTTATTTAGGCATTAACCGTGCACTCCAAATACAGGCATGGTCACCGACATCCGTCCACCCTAACGTCACAACGAGTTCTCAAAAACCAGACCCTTAAGCTTCGGGAGTTCCCCTAGCACAGGACTATTGATTTCTCCAAGAACTCATCTATTATGTATGAACCGTTATACCTTAAGGGTTCATTCCTGACGTCTTCCTCTGTCCGACTTCATGTCAATGCTAACATTCCAAGACACCTACCAGGTATAAATATACCTTCCCTTGCCCATGCAAGTTAGAGGAGACCTCGACTTCAGAGGAGCCCGTATCCCGGCCTGACGCACTGAGAAGACGCTGTCATTCCTGCACGCAGACAAATCCAGCTTCCAGTGTTCTGACTCCCTTCGCGGGGTGTTAGAGTTCCAGATCCGGCAAGAGATTCCCACCTCTCTCATTCTCAAGGTATGGAGCTGACTAGAACCTAGAGGGACTCTTGGCATGCTTGGCGTACTATACTTAACATACTCTTAGTATACCAGACTAGAAAATACTCCACCTACTTTTACCTTTCCCTACACCTAGACTAGGTTAGGTACATTGGGGTAGAACTAGCTTAGAGACGCATCGTATGAGTACTCGCATTTTTAGCTCATGTTATTTATGTACGTGAATATATGCTAAACGATAATGCTAGCGCAGTATTATTTATTTCTACTGCTTACACTGTACATTATTTAGCTTGCATACTGTCTTGTGATCATAACAGCACATATCTCTTACACGAGAAACAATTCTGTGCAATAAAACCTTTTTATTGAAACGCCCGTCTTTCCTTTCTGTCTAACTCTGTAGAAACTAAGCATGCACGATCGACTGAGTGAAACTGTTATCTATTGTTTCCACGATTCTGAGACGTGTTCCGATTCTAAAGGGAAACAAAGTTGTCATGTTTTTTGGTTGCCAGAAACTACTCCCTTCTTGTTCTCAAGGAGTTTCTAGTGGCCTCTGAGCTAGCTGGCACAAGTAATTAAGTTTAATATACTCGATAGGGACATACCGACCTCAGTCCTATGTCAAGCCTATAGGTTATATTATTCCAATGCGCAGAGCCTATTAGGGAAATAGGAACTACACTACACCTATATGTATTCCAATTTCTGAAGCAACTTCTGTTAATTTCTCATGAAATACTCTTGCTCTTCTGGTTATACTGTTACATAAAAATAATAATTCTTCATCATTGTAAGCATTCAATCTTTCTGTGCCCACACTTCCCACTATCATTTCTTCCAATTCCACTTTCAATCTACTAATGTCTAAAATCTTTGGTGTTGGTTTCCGATTATCTCTTTCCTGTGCCCATCTTTCTATATCTTCAGGGGTAACTACTGTTGCGCCTCCAGTTCCTATATGAACCAAAGGTCTCCTTTCTCTCAAATTCATGGGCATAACTCTTTTGGAGTTTCAGTTAAAGGTTCCACATTAGGGAGATCCATTAATGAAATAATTGATTCACTTTCACTGACCTGATCATCTGTAATGATTACTTCTTTTCTAGGACTGTTTAACGGAACTGTCACAGTTTGTGGTTTCTGGCAAGTCTTTTTATCTCCGTACAATGGGATTACCGGACCAATAGTCACTGGTACTGTCAAAGCTTCAGTATTCAAATTTAATTGATTTTTTTCTTTACTAATTCTTCTCTAGTTTTATTTAAAACATCTCTCTCATTATCTTGCAGCACCCTATTAAATGACGTATCATGTAAAATTTGTGGGGTTAAAGGCAATCCTATCACTGGTGCGCTTGGGGTAACCTTTCTAGTTGCTTCTTGATACAGTGGTGGATTTTTAATTAACAACTCATCATCTGATTCACCATATCCGGTTATATTCAAATGTTTCGTTTTCTCTTTACACTTTCCTCCAGACTGTTCTTCAGCCATTAATACTGGATATAAACCTTCAGATACCATAGCTCTCCTCCACTGTTTCATCTGCCCTTCGCGTGATTCTTGCAAGTATCTGGGAAAGAACCCTTTATATCTCCCACCCCTATTTTTCTCGCGTTCATATGACTCAGTCTCCCATTTTTCCAAAGCCTCATATTGAGTTAACCTAGGTCTAGGTTCCAAATCATTCATTCTCATTCTCAAATTCTGAAGAATTCTCCCATTAAACGTACCATTTTCTGGAAATGCTAGTACTCCATCACCTTTCGTATATTCTATCCAATTTTCCAACCACACGCAAGTATGATATCCTCTTTCTATCATCATAAAAGATGCTGGTGTCTTTGGTGGCGGAATAGGAATTCCCTCTCTATTCAACACAGGCTTATCTTTCTTAAAGAAATTCTTAATTTTCTTTATAAATGACATTTTTCTCTTTTCTCCATACATCCTATATGAACGATATATAAAATTATAATCTGCAAACCCTTGAAATCTTCTATCTGCACGTCTCACACTAGTAGTCAAATCAAAATCCCGCATACAATCTCTCCTTCCACCAATCCTAGCGCGGCTTCTAACTCGTTATCCAATCAAAATCAGGCTCACACTTGTGATCTGACCAATGCCAGCGCGGCCTTTTCTGACATCAGTTCTGCTCCTTACTACTGACCCCTCCTTTACAAGGCTGCTTCTGTCACACGCCCGCTGTTTCAACCTATCCCAGCGCAGCTCTCTGTGACGTCAGTCCAACTCCGGCGACTGACCCTCCCTTCACAAGGTAATACGAAAACTTGATTTCTTAATACTTTGCATTAAATTCTTTGTTATTAACTACATAAAAACATTCGCTACTCTGCCTGTTCCACTAAAACCAAAGGATAGATTTTCTTTCCGCTGCGAGTAAAACCTTCTGCTTACTCTTCATACACTACAAGTAAAACCTTCTGCTTACTCTTCATTCAAGCTCCAGAGAACCTGCTATTCCTCCAGTGTCACCCGTATTGGGAAATTAGACCAAAGTTTCACCAGCGAACCCCTTTTGCTATCATTCGCACTCAACTTTTATACGAAATAGTCCCTAGTTTAACACTGCCAGCCCTGCGTAGCTTCTCAGTGCTATTCCAACAGACGAGTAACCTCACTGCAGTGTGGTTTCTATCGCCACCCGCTATTCATTCCCCGGGAATTCTGGACAACATAAAACAAAGACGCTAATTCTTTTGTTAAAACATAAATCAATAATCAATAATTTATACTTATCGCCAAATTAGTCAATAATAACCATAGCTCTGCTACCAGAAAACTGATCCAGCGGTGTACTAACAACAGATACTCTACTACCATATACTCACCTGGGCCCATAAACACTTACACAGATCCAAGTAGACCGCTGGGTTTAGTTTATATTTATCTTTATTCAGGATTAGTTATTTCTCATTCCTAACTAACCTTTCACTGATCAAAAAGTTCTTTCCTCTGGTCAATTGACCATTAGTTGAACTAGTTGATGGTGCTAATTAACATAACTTATTAACTATTCTTTAAATAAAGAAAATAACCACAGACTCGGTTAATTTTAAAATCTTTATCTAAATTAAGTGAATGTGAATCATTTCAAATTACAGTACAAACACCCTCATTCGTTGGATTGCAAATCAAATCTTTCATTAAGGAAATATTTCAGACACATACAATAACTGTCCAGAAAGGAGAGGACAGAGAGAGAAGATCGTCTACAAATACCATGAATTTATAGTTACCAAGGATGGTGTGAAGACCAAAGCCTCTGGCCAAAGGGGTGGTAAGGGTCCCCCGGGATAGATCAGGAGACAAAGACTTCAGGACAGGAATCAGGACAGGATACTTAACCTCTCTAAAATACCGACGACTGCGTCGCACCCCTCTCTGACACTCTCTTCCTCCTCAAGTTTCTTCCGCGATCTTCTTGTCTAACCCAGTTAATTAAAGATAGATGGTTCTGCATTCAGAGTCTTCATCAGCATCTCACAGCGTCCCTTTCAGCATCAGCACCACCCACAGCACCGACAGCATCCCGAGCTCTCGACTTCCAGCATCGATGATGACCACTAACTAACTAAAGCTACCTCAGTTATACCTTTCTTTGACCATGGACCACCCACTAAAGTTTCAATATCGCAAAAATATGTATTCTGATTGGTCAGGCAAGGGGGAATGATCATCACACCATGCTTACATATTACTTATTTCTATTGAACTATTATTTGTAAACCCATCCCCTTAAACTTTATTCCTCCCTTCCGTTCCCATACATATCCAAACTTTTATTAGATACAATTATTTCAACATTGTTAATACAAGTCTTCTTGCATGGACTCTTCACACTCTGTTCACAGGGCACGTCATTCTCGTCCTTGGGCGGCTGTCAAAATGCTTGGTCATCCCTCTGGGTCAGCTCTCATGTAGGCATGCGCAAACTTGAATCAGTCGGCTCAATTCAGACAAACGTGAAAGGCCCAAATGCGCACTAATAATAAAGTCAAAAGAAGAAATGTTACTTACACAAATAAATGGTTTCACTGTATACCACCCCTCTCTACTCTAACCCTCTTTACTTATTAATTCTTTCCCCGCATTAGCATTAGTAAAATAGCTGGTTTTCATTTCGGCTAAGCAGATGCCATGCATGTGAGTCTTCAAGACTCCATTTTAATGCCTTCTGCACATGTGCTAGAATTTCCCTCCAAGCATTAGTACCGTCATACTACGTAGACGCAGTTGACGCATGCGCGGTAAAGATTTCCCAGTTAGAGCGATTTTAGTCCTTCGTTCATATTGTTAGCGTTAGTAAAACACATATGCAAGCTTCTCTAACCCATGTGTTTTCTGTATTTGCGTGTTATTATTTACAAGACGTTGTTAGTAATTCATTAGCGGGTTAAACGAGAGGATTGCTTCCGAGCAAGTCTCCTTTACGAGTATTTGCTCCATCAGTGGTCTGTGAGCCCAGCAGACCACCATCCCTGGGAGGGTCTGTCATTCCCAATGGGCTCGCAAATTGCGAGAGGCTCCTTAATATTAATGAGCCTCGCAATTTGCGACCACATTGGGAATCGCAAACTGTGTTAAACACACTGTTGTACATTTTATTTTGTGCCTCGCAATTTGTGACTCGCAATTAGTCGCAAATTGCGAGGTGCAAAATAAAATGGTCGTACATCTGGCCCTGTGTGTCTTAAATATTGATCTAAAACTACTTACTCATTTGGGCCCAATTATTAGTCTGGTTGTCCATGGACCGCAAGACTCGTAGGGGCACGGCGGTGGTGCTACGGGCAGTCAGACTACCATTTCCCTGCCACAGCCGCCAGGGAACCGCAGTTCCCTGGCAGTGTTGTGGTGGTCAGGAGGCAGTGATATGCTTGGCGGGACTGCCGCGGTTCCGCCAAGCATATTACTAGTTTCCTCTCCACCACGGTTTTCATGGCAGTTCCACTGCTATGAAAACCATGGCAGAGAGAAAACAAATGGGGCCTGACAGGGCCCCCTGGTGCCTCATGCCCTTTCAATGCACACAGGGGGGCACAGCATGTGTCCCCCTGTGTGCATGCACACCAGTTCCTGCACGGCATGGACTTTTCAGTCCAAGTTGTGCAGGAACTGTTTTTGATGTTCCCATTGTGGTGCCCATTTTCAGGGCACCGCCATGGGAATGTCAAAAGTAAAGCCTGCCAGACAGGAGGAAACTCCTAATCTGGCAGGCGGTCTGACCATGGCTTTGGCGGTGCAGCAGCAGGGTGGACCCAGCACTGCACCGCCAAAGTCGTAATCAGGCCCTTAGAGTTAGGAGGGCTGGGAACCCCGCTGAAAGTTTGCTGTACTTCTATTCCACTGACCTCACTATTCCATCACCTCATTTAGACATGAGAGACCTGCTATGTTTCTGAAAGAGGCATCTCATCTCACTCTACCATCAGAAATCTATGACCACATGCCATCCCCAATAATGCAGCTGGCATCTATGCATTAGAAGGCATGCCCTTTTTTGGCCAAGTCTTCCGGCACATACCTTTCCTGACTAGATCTGTCTTGTGAGACACGGTGGACCCAGGCAGAAAAATTGTACCATAGCCCCCTCAAACATGTAGAAAACACCCTAGCACCATGGCCATTGATATTTTGGTTTCAGAGAAATATCTCACTGCTTAGGGAGGTTTTTTTAGAAACAAAGCATTGCTGGACAGGGCTTGAGCTGCCATGGTGAGATTGTGGTCTGGCTGCCTCGGTCTATATAAGGGGAGATTAAAACAATAAACTTCAAACTAAACAAGAAGGTACTAGAAACTTGGACTGATGATGATCATGGTCTTGAAATGTCAAAATTAATTTTGGAAGATACTTGCAAACAAATTTTGAAAAGTAAACAACTTAAATCTGAACTAAAGCTGGTTCTCAGGCTCTTTTGAACAGAGGCAAATACGAAGAAATTGGGATCACTATCTTCAAATCCATGTTGGATTGGCTGAAAGAGATATGTAACGTCCTTGGAGTGCCGTAAGTGCACTGAGTTTATGTTTGAATAAAACTGATCTCGTTCTGACACTGACTATATTCAAGGGTCCTGTTACAGTTTTATGTCCTGGGACTGAGTATTTGTTTAAATTGTCAATGGAGTAGTATCTTTTGTATCTTGCCTACACAGTAGCAATGAAGCAGATAACTTGGGCATCAGAAGAATGCATCAATATTTGGAGGTAATACCATTCCCAACACTATTGGATAAGAGTATGTAGCACTTACTAGAAGCAGTATTTCTTTCCCATTAGGAGTTCTACACCTCAGAATGGGATATAACGATGGCAGTGTTTGGACAAAGTATTGAGTTTTCAATATAGTGGCACATAAGTATCATTATACTACCATAATATAGTGGGATAAAGTATCTTTGTCAAGAATATAACTTTTTGTATATAATATTTTGAGCCCCAATGTACCCCAATATAGGCCTAGGTAGCTACACAACCTTTTACCTACATTTGTCCTACCTTGCTCTACATAACGGCTCTGGCACTGACCTTTTGCCTAGTTATGTGCCGAATAAATGTTGTGTGTTTTTTTCCGAAAACTAGCCTAATTTATTATGCAGGAGGATTCTTAGTATCACACAGCAGGATTACCATATTCTGTATAATAACTATGTACAAATGTCGTCACTATCGTCAGTCTTGAATGACAGGCCCACAGTATTATTACACATCTAGGTAGAACCACTGAGGGTACCTTTTGGGTATATAAGCACCACATCTTCGCTGGGCAAACCAGAGGAGAAGCTTCCATGCTGACACGAGACGCTGGAATCCCTACACGCAGAAACTCCAGCACGCAGTGGTCTGACATCCCTTGCGGGGGTGTCCAACTCGAGACCAAGACGGGGTCCTTCGTTCTTTCCCATCAGGTAATGGGGCTGGCTCTTTCCAAGGGGGATTCTTGGCTTCACAACTACATACATGCTAGGTACATTTAGGTACACTTAGCTAGGGTCTTCATCTTAGGAGTACGCTTGATTACTGCTATGTATCTATATGCCTACATGTATTTACTGTTTTATCACCATGGTAGAATTCTACCTTGTATTTAATCTGTTGGTGCTTGCAATCGTATATATCTGTTTATGTCTAATGGTTGTCGCAGTACACGTATTTTATACTAGAATGACGCTGGTTCAATAAATGCTTATTGAAAATGTCTCCATTGTTTATTCTGTGTATTTCCCCGGAGACTAAGTGAGCACGAGTGACTGAGCGAAAAGTAGTACACTGTTTCCTCAATCCCTGAAGGATCAAGGGTTGTCATGTTCGATAGTTGCCAGAGGCTATTCGCTCCTTAGTAAAGTTAGGGAGCTTATGGTGGCACTGTGAGCTAGCTGGTCTTACGGCTAACATATCCTTTGGGGGTATCTGGAATCAGTCTGGAAACCAATCCTTAGTTTATGTTGTCTAAATGCGCAGATCCTATATAGATTTATAGGACCTACACGACATGGCGCCACCAACGTTTGTTTGGTTCTTATTTAATGGTCAAATCTGAGTAGTTTAGTCGTGCTTTCTCAGAGACCCCTACTCACATTCACCAAGAGACGTCTGGAGTGGGGAGGGAAAATCCGCCACAGCTGAGTAGGTATACCCTATGTATTGGCTGTAGGTATATTCAAGCTTGATGGATTATAGTTCCCCACACTTTGCAAAACCTTATCTCTTTCTCTATAAGCTTCCACCCATAATGTCTCAAACTGCAGACGCTAGTGGTAATAGTGGTGGTAGTAGGGAGTTAGCTGAGCAGGAAGGTGCTATAAACATTTCGGAAAATTGCAGAAATGCACTTGCTGTAAAATTAGAAAATGTTGGACTCTCAGCGTTAGGCGGGACTGTCACCTTCGTGATTGAGGTACACAAGGCATTCAGAACAGAGGTGTTCTATTCTTGGGCTTAATTCCCTCCTGCAGATGCACGCACACAAATGTTTCATTCCTATACTCTGGATTAAATAACAGATGAATACTCTCCATACGAGGACATAGAAGTCCCGTTAACTTACCAAGAACATATAAATTGGTTTAAAGGTGCCCTCCCCCATACCACAGATAAAGTGAGACTCAGTCCGCTCAGCAATGATGGAGGGACTTGGCCGGTCCTAGCTGCTTACACACCGCATCTAGAGATTGACACATTGCCAGCAGCAGACTTACGTCCATTACACAAAGATAATAATAAAACTATACAGAAATCTTACACAGTTCATAATGCGAACACTCACAATTCAACCTACAAGGGTCACTCAGGCTGGTCAACTACAAGGGACCGCAACAAAAGTCACCCCGCAAATACTGAACACGATTATGGGAAGAATGCCCACTAAACGTGAGCAAATGCCATTCTGGATAGCAGAGAAAATAGTACAGCTTGAGGCAGTATTTCCATAAACGGGCCAGCAAGAAAAATGCAGAATATGGGGATAGCTCCCCCAATAGAGGATTGTACCCCTTGGGGTACAGTTTTTGCTGCCGTTTATACCAGAACACATGGTACCCCCTCAATAGCAGTTATACCAGAAGTATTGAAACAAATAGAGAATGAGTACAGGGCAGAAGCTGCCCTGGACTTGGGGATCAACAATTATGTTGGCTAACATAAAAGGGGAGGCAGCAGCGGTGGCTATACGCCAACGCCTGAGGAAATGCACTCCTGAACAACAGGAGCAAGAATTACCAAAAATTATCAAAGATACCTATTCTTCACTGGCTAGAGATAATTTGGGAGCTAAACCAGTGAAACCACAATTAATGGGTAATACTGAAAAAGATAACTTAAAGCAAGCACCGGATTCTTATTAAAAAAAATGGGACAATAAACAATCAAAAAACAAGCAAAATGCATCACAATCAAGGGGTGGATCTCCCCAATAGGAGCCCTCTGACAGGAAATATAACCTTAGAAACAGTGACAATATTAGAAAACCCGATAGGTATCAGGATACGGATACATGTTCCTCTCGTTCCTTTCAGGGGTCATCAAAAAACTCTGAGAGGGAAGGATGGTCAGAACGCAGATCAGAAGAGTGAGCACAGCCAAAAGAAGCACATCGCACTTCAGATTATATTATCAAACAAGAAGATAAACCAAAATCTAAACCTCAATTTAAAAAGAAGAAGGTATCTGGCCTTAAAATAAGAAATGCCCAGGTTACTGAGGACTCAACTACTGAATGGGGAATGGGCTCTGACGATGCTAGACAGCCCAGCAGAAGTAACAATAGCTCACCAGAACCTGATGGAATTTCTGGTGATGTTGGTCTAGAAAATACTTCCGGTCGACCCCCCTATTGGCATTGTGCCTAAGTTAGCATTTGCTGCACCATTTTGTCCTCAGCAACCATTTTGTGTAATGATCGAAACTAACTTCTGTCTCATTTTGTCTGCCTCAGCAGAAAACAGCTCAGATATTTCTTTTTTTATTTCTTCAAGGTTGAGCTTCGCTGTCTTAATGAATACATGAGTGTGTCTTTGCATACCTTCCTTGTTAGATAGGCCCGTTCTCATTCTTCAGTGGCGGGCTCGGACAGAGTAACCTTGAGGTAGAGATAACATGTACCCGTACCCGATCCCAAGAGTGTAACTCATCTTCTGTAGCTCCTTTGTTAACCTGCTCCAACTGGAATTTTACAGTTTTGGGTGGGTCTTGCAGGGCATTGGAAATGTATAACAACTGATGTAATGTTGGTGAGGGCCAGTCCCCTCGGTAGCATCTCAGGAGGCTGATCAGACTGGACTCCGCTCGAGCGAATACTAATAAATAACTTGGTTTGTATTCTCTACTGTCTGACCGACTCTTCATTTGTTTGGAAGGCTGAGAGGTGGTCGCGAGTGACCCGGGTGACCCTAAACGGGTCACTTCCTTCAGTTGGCGCCCGAACAGGAACCCCATTGGGCTGACTTATCCTCGCCCGTAGATGGGTGGGGAGGACGGGGCCACGTCGGGTCGGATGGGCGGAACAGGGATCCCTGCACGATAGAGCCTAGTACTCGCAGCTGCCCCGCCTGTCTGATCGGGCGCTGCCTCGCCCAGTGGTTATCCCGGCTGGGGTCCTGAAAGGCGAAACCCTTGGATCTGACCGTTTGGTCCAAAGAGTCGGCAGTGGGGAATAAATTTGTTCGACCTATGTGCACCAGGTGAGTTTATCTTGGTTCTTTATGAATATGGCACCATTTTGATTAATCTTTGGTACGGTCTGAGGACCATTTGATTTGTACTTGGCAGGTCTGCAGACCGATTTGGATACAGAGGGTCTGCGGACACTTTGCCAGGCAATGTAATGAATTTGGCCTACTTTTGAAAATGCCTGGGATTTGGCCAGTTTTTGGTTTTGTGGAGTCGACCCTGGTTTTTGGTTTTCTTTGTTTGATACGGTCTGAGGACCGACCTTTTGAAAGATATTTGTGAATTATTCGTCTGGCACGAATAGTGTACCTGACCCCTCTTAAGATGCCATGCCTGAGTAAGTTGTGTTGTTTGGTGTGCCGCTGTTGTTCTGCTGATGCTCTATTGGAGGAAAAGCAACCTGCGCCTCCGGAAGGCACCCCGAACTTTGACATGTATGTTAAGCACGGCATTGGCCCTATTATGTTTAGTACATTATGGCACAAATATACGAGGGACAATGCCGAGCTGCAGTGGCCACTAACAAGTTCCTTTGATGAACAAAAATTTAATTTCTTGCAGGATAAATTGTTTGCCAAACAAAGTAGGCAGTCGATGTTTAATTATCTTCAGTTATGGCAAAAGGAAGCTAGGCAAAGACGAATGAAAGCAGAAAAGGAGGCCCGAAGAGGAAAGATGCAGACAGATGATAGGGAAAAAATAGAAAAAGGTATAGAGTGTGCTGATAGGAGATTTTGATTGCAATGTGACAAATCCTATGTTGCCTGTGAGGAAGGCGATACGTTTGTGGAGGAACTGTTAGACACTCAACCTCCACCTCCGTATGCCCCGCAGAAAATATACCCTGCTGTCCCGCCGCTTCAGTCTTCTGCCCCTCCTGCCTCCACCTCTGGTTCTTCTGCTCTTAACTTGGCTGCTTCGGCTACAGCACCTCCTGCTCTTTCTCTGGCTTCACATGCCGCGGCTGCGACGACTGCAAGTCTCCCTGCTACGCCTATTGTTTCAGCTTACTCTCTCTCTCCATCCCTCACACCCTCAACACAGCCATTAATAACACTGGTGCCTGCCCCTTCGGCTATTGTGTCTTCCCCGCATCTCCCTTCCCCGACCTTGCTGAGCATTGGGACGCCAGTGCGTGGACTGGACGAGGGGGACTGGGCGACTGCACGGGAGCGAATGGGGCGGTGCTGATTCAGTCTGATGTGGGAGATGCGGAGAAAAAGAGGGTAGCTAATCAGGCTGCCCAGTGGGCCCGGAATCCGATCTACAGTGTGGAGGATGTGTGGGGTGTGTTGAAAGAGTATGAACCGTTTGTACAGCAGCATGCCCTCAAGCATATGTCGGCTACGCTGATTGGGTTGTGGGAACAGTGTTTCAATGGTGTCGCGCCTCCGATTATTTATGACATCCGGGACCGTGAATATGCTGCTGATATGGCCCCATACGACGTTTTTAGTAATGTTGCAACACTGATTGGCTATCGAGGCAGGTTACATCAGAAGAGCCTGACAACAGGGCCCCAGTTTCCGATGAGGGCAGTACATCCTATTTTCCACCCTGAGATACCGGAGCTGCGTGATCAGCATGATCACGTTGTCAGGCAGTGAGTAGAGGCCCGCTTTCAAGAACAATGGGTTTACACTCCATGGAAAAGGAGTGAGGTTTTGTCTCTTAAGAGTCAGTTGCCCGACCCTAGGAAAAATCCGACTGCATATTACAAAGAGTTGACAGAGGCCGCATCGTCGACACTGATGACGTTGGCAGACATTGAGATGTTTTTTGGTTTGTTGGTACCTGTTGATATTTGGCCGCAGGTGCATACACAGGATCATGTTGTGGAATTGGGTGGCACTTGGGACGAGATCAGAGCATGGGACAAGGGGAGGAAGCCTGGTGAGAAGCCTAAGGCTGAGATACTAGCTTTGCCAGATCGTATTATTACCTACATGCACTCTCTTATTCCACCTAGAAGAGTAGATTGGGACAAGTTAACTGCATGTCGTCAGAAGAAAGATGAAAGTGTATCTGATTTTTTTATTAGGTTTGAAGGTGTGTTTATGGACTTCAGTGGTCAGGATTTGTCAATGGAAGGAGGTGTCCGATTGTTCGTTAACAGATTTGTTACGAACCTGCTTCCCGAGATCATGACTCGGCTACAGGCCTCGGAGAGCTCTTGGACTACATCCTCCCCATCAGTGATATTGAGTATGGCACAGTATTATGAGCATAGAGAGAATGAAGAGAAGGAGAAGGTGGAGAAGAAAAATAAGGAGTTAAAAACGAAGGTGTTGATGCAGCAGGTATCTAGGGGAAACGGAAGAGGACGCTGCACTGGTCCAGCTCGACAAGTGCCCCGCACTGGCAGAAATGCTGTGCCTGTGGGGCCGAATCAGTGTGCATATTGTAAGGAGGAGGGACACTGGCGCAGTGAGTGCCTGGCGTTTTTGCAGAAAGTTGCGGCCGCTAGAGGACGGGGTTCTCGTGGATGGGGTCGTGGAGCAGGTGGTCAGGACAGGGGTCAGGAAACTGAGGAACCGCAGGGTCGCTCTGATCAGAACTATTTTGATGACCCTCGGGGGCGACAGTACTATCATGACGACTATGATTTGGACGCAGTGACGGGGTAGTCCCACAGTTAGGACAGCCAGGGACAGGGCGAGGGACCAGTTCAGATACCTGTAGATCAGCGCGGACCTTATGTTACTGCTGACTTGCAGGGTTCAGCTAAGCAATTCTTGGTGGATACAGGCGCAATGAACAGCTCTGTTTCTCATTCACTGGTCCCCGGGGCAGCCCTGTCTGGCCATAATAATGTTTCGGTAGGCTTTTCTGGTGTACCGGTTGTGAGCCCCATATCCAAACCCCTTGCCCTGACAGTTGGTCCCTTTACTGTTGATTCACCATTTTTGCTGACGTCCAATTGCGGTGAGAATTTGATGGGATTGGATTTGTTGAAGAAGTTGTATGCTACGATTTACTGTTCCCCGGCTGGTGTCTATATGACGATGGGTTCTAATGTGGTTAGTACCAAACAGTGCTTGTCAAAGGATGCGCCCTTGCCTGCTGAATTTGAGGATGTGCCACCCACGTTGTGGACTACAGGTGATACAGACGTAGGGCTGTTGCAGATACCCCCAGTTTCTATTAAGGTCAAAGGCAATGCTGTTTTGCCTCGTATTCCTCAGTACAAAATACAGCAAGCAGGGGAGCGAGCTCTATTGCAGATTATACAGGACTTGATTAAGTCAGGGGTTGTTGAGGAGACGACTGCGAACGTGTGTATAAGCCCTATCCTTCCCATTCTTAAGAGGGCACCCTTGGGCTCCTCTGATGACCATCCTGATGTCTATCATTTTGTGATTGATTTGCGTGAGATTAATAAGATTGTGGTCACTCAGTTCCCAGTGGTTCCCGACATCACTGCACTTCTGACAATGATTCCTTCCTCTGCCAAATTTTTTTCTGTTATCGATTTGAAGAATGCATTCTTTAGCATTCTGATTCATCCAGACAGCAGGCATCTATTTGGATTTACCCTGGCCGGCAGAAGCTTTAGATTCTGTCGAGCTCCTCAGGGCTATACTGAAAGTCCTAGCATATATAGTCAAGCTTTAAAAGGCCAATTGGATTCCCTCACGCTTCCCTCAGGTAATGTATTGCTGCAGTACGTGGATGATCTCTTGATCACTTCTGACACTGAAGAAGGTTGCAAAGATGCAACAGTCAAATTGTTGCTTAATTTGGCTCATCACGGGCATAAAGTGTCCCTTTCAAAATTCCAATATTCTTGACAGGAGGTCACCTACTTAGGTCACCTACTGTCAAAGGAGGGAAGGAGACTAACACCCAAACGCATTAGTGCTATTGTTAAGATGCCCATCCCTAAGACTCAAAGGCATGTGCGAGCTTTCATTGGCATTACTTCGCACTGGATTCCTAACTTTTCCTTACTAACAAAGCTGCTGCTGCAGCTAACCACTAAAGATGTGCATGAACCCTTGCCCTGGACGCCTGAATGTCAACAAGCTTTTGAGCAATTGAAAGTCGCACTTTGCTCTCCGCCTGTGCTTGGCACACCCGGATTATGTTAAGCCGTTCATGTTGTATGTACACGAGACGGCTGGTAACGCGCTTTCTGTCTTAACACAAGCCTTTGGAGGTAAGCAGAGGCCGTGTGCTTATTTTTCTGCTTTGCTTCGCAATGTCGCGAGAGCCCTCCCGAGCTGTCTAAGAGCGATCGCGGCTGTGGCCGTCTCTATCCGACAATCGGCAGGGCTCGTCCTTGATACCGATCTCTCAGTCATTGTACCTCATGCTGTGGATACACTTTTGAACAAAACAAAGATTCAGCACCTTACCAGTGCACGTCTGACTGGTTATGAACTGACCCTCTTTGCACCACACATCACGATAAAAAGATGTGCCACCCTGAACCCAGCCACGTTACTACCCCTCCCTTCTGAAAGTGAGGAAATAGACATACATGATTTTATTTTTCGTACTGAAGAGGAGACGAAGGGATGGGTAGACCTGACTGATGTTCCTCTATCTGAACCCCAAGGGGAGTTATATGTCGATGGCTTTTGTTTCAAATTACTGGATGGCACAACAACTGCTGCATATGCAATAACTACCCTGCACACAGTAGTTGAGACATCACGAGTTCCCTATCAATCGGCCCAAGCTGCAGAGTTAGTTGCCCTTCTTCGAGCTTGTGAGCTAAGTGAGGGACTGACTGTCAATATTTATACTGACAGCCAGTACGCCTTTGGAGTGGCCCACAATTTTGGGCGGCTCTGGGCAGAGAGGGGACTCCTGATTTTGCACTGGTTAAAGGTCCAGAATGGCCCATTGACACACAGGCTTTTGTCAGCTCTGACACTCCCCAAAAAGTTAGCAATAGTGAAGTGTAGCGCTCACAAGGCAATTACTGATGATATGGGGAGGGGAAATGCATTTGCAGACCAAACAGCTAAGGAGATGGCCCGAACAAAGATAAAAAAGATGTTTGTGGCAGGTCCTGCTAGATGGGTACCCGAAGTTACTATGTTTGAGGATAACCCGGATAGTGTCAAAGAAATACAGAGTGAGGCAACGATTGAGGAGTTAGCAATATGGCAGGAAAGCACAGCACGTTTAGATGAGGATGGGTGCTGGACGGATAAGTCAGGAAAGCAAAGGTGGATGCTGCCGGATGCCTATGTCCTCCCTGTAGTCACTATGGCACTCGGGCCAGCTCACATTAGCGCAAAAGGCATATGCAAACTACTAGACCCTGTGTGGCAGAATGATAACATCCCCAAAACAGCTGCTCACTTGGTGAAATATTGTATGGTATGCATGATGTATAATCCTGGAAAATGCACTCCTACACCTCCTGGTAATCTTGCACCCCCTTCCTTCCCCTTTGAAGTCCATCAGATGGACTACATTGAGATGGAACGTGTCAACAATTTGAAATATGTGTTAGTGATTGTTTGCGCATTCAGTAAGTGGGTTGAGGCATACCCCACTAAGGAGAATACAGCCTTGGTGACGGCGAAAGCCCTCCTTAAGGAGTTTTTCCCTCGCTTCGGTTTACCCCGTTTGATCTGGAGTGACAATGGCAGTCACTTCAATTCAAAAGTCATCCAGCTGGGGTGTGATGGGCTACACATCAGGCAGAAGTTCCATGCTGCACACCACCCCCAGTCAGCAGGTTTGGTTGAGAAGTACAATGGTACTCTCAAACTAAAACTGCCAAAAATTCAGGAATGCACAGGATTGAAGTGGCCAGATGCTTTACTATTAGCTCTATTGTCAACCAGGGCTACGGCTCACACTAGGACAGGATTGTCTCCGTATGATGTCGTGTTCGGACGCCCAGCGAATGTTTGGGGCATCCCGCGACCAAATCGTTTATCAGAAATTGAGTATCCTCTGTTAGTAGATTATCTCCATGAGTTGACAAAAAATTTGCATTCTATTCATCAACAGATTCAAGACACATTGTCACCGCAGACACAGGGGTCCGGGCATGACATCCGACCTGGTGACTTTATCCTCGTGCAGCACTTTCAGAGAAAGGGAAGCCTGGAGCCCCGTTGGAAGGGGCCACTGCAGGTACTTCTCACCACCAGGAGTGCTGTGAAGGTGACCGGCCGGAAGAACTGGATCCACACCAATTACTGCCGCAAGGTCCCATTGCCTCTCCCCTATGATCGGTGGGTGATTGATGGCATAGGTGACAACGAGACTGAGAAAGTGCCATGCTTCATCCCTTTTTCGGATGCCCGACTGACGTGGGTGCAAACAGAAGAAGAGAATGATGCAGTATTGAATGAGGCGGTCCCCCCAGAAATAAGGGCCATCCAGGATTCTCCTCCACCTGGCCCACAAGTGCTTGAGCCCCAGTCCCTTGGCCCTTCTGAATTTGAGCCCCTGTTCACTGATCACTCTGTGCCCAGAGTGGCTAGGTACAATTTGTGTCCCCGACGGAGGGACAGTGCACCAAAGGAAAAGTCAGATTAGCAGGGATGGACTGCGAGGATGAAGAATAGGGTGCATGTACCCTGTCCGTGGTACCAACAATAGCTTAGGGAAAGGGAGATTGGTGCATTGTCCGAGACACTGGACAGGATAAGCTGAGGGTGTCTTTCCAAAAGCGAGGGTGCCCTATCCTGGACGACTTGGGATTTCTTCCACGGGTTGCGATCGCGCTGCCCCACCGCTGTGCTCAGTAGCACCACCATAGATGAACAATAGGAGTCTACCAGCGAGGTTCAGAAGGATGCTGGAAACTCTTTGCCCATTTTCTTGTTTCCTTGTCACCAACTCCATTGTATTGCGATTTTTCCCTCTGATCATCATGTATCCCTTTGGCCACCCAATTGTTGAGGAGGAACAGCCTTTTGCAGCACCACGTTTGGAGAGGGATGGGGTTGGTTGGCCTGGTTGGTCGAAAAAAGGGAAAGTAACTTTTATAGTAATTGTCCTGATTTCCCTACTAGCAATACTTGGAATAATGTGGTTTCTAAAAGAAAAATATACTGTGCACTCTTTGATTAGTAAAACACCTGTTCCCCCATAGCATATGTTTGTCACCCTGGCTCCTCACAAAAGTGAACACAGAAAGACATATGTAGAGAATGTGTTCCTCCAAATGTTGCATCAGGCCCATGGTACGTCCAATGTCACAAATTGCTAGATCTGCGGTCTGCTCCCTTCTGTGACACACAAGAATGAAGTGTTGTTGTCCATGCCTTTTTCTTATCTTGGGAGTTGTAAAGGCTGGTTTCAGCTCTTCACTATGGTATACACTCATTATCACTCTGATACTATGAATATGACGTTAGCTGACTATGAAACTGTCTTAAGGTATATACGTGTACATCAAGGGTTTACCCCAGGGGAGCAAGGGAGACTGGATACATTGTCCCCGACAGCATGCATGAATGTGTACGAAAGAGAACAAAATGTAACACGGCTTCAAAATGAAATGTCTGATTTTGGGAATTTTAATGTCACTGAATACTTCAAGTCTTTTCAACTGCGTAATGTTACTCATGATGTGGCAATGCCAGTGCCAGCGGTTAACACGACAGCGAGTTTCTGTGTTAAAGGGAAAGGAAATCTTGGGGTGGGGGTGAGTAATTGCAATTACACCTATGTACTGAGCACTGCGAATAGCCCACCCCAGCTGCCTCCTCACAATGTTTACTTTGTTTGTGGGTGCAAGGCTTATGTTTGGCTTCCTCTGGGATGGTCTGGAATATGCTGTCTCTCTTTTCTCCTTCCCCCAGTGTATATAGCACCATCCAACTACCATAGGGATCACCGACTACAACGCAGGGGTGTTCACCTGTCACGTGTTCGACGGGTCATTGACACTGCAGACATAGATCAGACAGATACCACATTGCAGCGGTTTACTGATGCTATGAAAGGTATTGTTACCTTTTGGGGCCCCATGTCCAATAGTCTCAATATTCATAGACTCACCAGGGTGGTAGAAGGAGTAATAAATGCAACTGCTGGTATTCTGACTAATATTACAGCTGAGCTCCAGGCTACGAGACTCGTTGCCCTTCAAAACATGATGGTGTTAGACATCATCCTTGCTGATCGGGGTGGGGCCTGCCACGTCATCGGCAGTAGCTGCTGCGTATACATACCGGACCACACTAGGAATGTGTATACTGCTATACAGAAGCTCCTTAGGCTTGCCTCTGACATACACCAAGAGGATGGTACATGGTCTCTCACTGGGTGGTTTTGGGGTTTATTCACATCCTGGGTATGGAAGATTATCATCTTCCTGATCGCCATAGCTGATATCATTCTAACATGTTGTCTGTGTATACACTGCCTTCCTGCCTGCTGTGCCTGTTGTGTGCAAATATTGACGCCCCGCCCCAAAACCCCAGAACCTGACCCTAAGAACAAGGCCATGGTGATGCAGGATATCCAGGACTTGATGTGCATAGATGAGGGCATTTTCGAGTACTGATGGCATATGTTTAGATTTGTAATATGATCGTTACGTAATACAGAGAGTTCTAACTTTCCATTGTAGCAAAATTAGTTAGGAAATGCTAAAAGGGGGGTCTGTTGGACTAGAAAATACTTCCGGTCGACCCACCTATTGGCATTGTGCTTAAGTTAGCATTTGCGGCACCATTTTGTCCTCAGCCGCCATTTTGTGTAATGATCGAAACTAACTTCTGTCTCATTCTGTCTGCCTCAGCAGAAAACAGCTCCGATATTTCTTTTTGTATTTCTTCAAGGTTGAGCTTCGCTGTCTTAATGAATACATGAATGTATCTTTGCACACCTTCCTTGTTAGATAGGCCTGTTCTCATGCTCTAGTGGCTGGCACGAACAGAGTAACCTTGGGGTAGAGATAACATGTACCCGATCCCAGGAGTGAAACTCATCTTCTGTAGCTCCTTTGTTAACCTGCTCCAAGTGGAATTTTACAGTTTTGGGCGGGTCTTGCAGGGCATTGGAAATGTATAACAACTGATGTAATGTTGGTGAGGGCCAGTCCCCTCGGTAGCATCTCAGGAGGCTAGTCAGACTGGACTCCGCTCGAGCGAATACTAATAAATAACTTGGTTTGTATTCTCTACTGTCTGACTGACTCTTCATTTGTTTGGAAGGCTGAGAGGTGGTCACGAGTGACCCGGGTGACCCTGAAAGGGTCACTTCCTTCAGTGACAGCAGCGTTGAATGAACATATCAGGGTGGAAACACCTGATACTAGGGTAAGTGTCCCACATCAGTTATACGAAATAACACTCCAAATGGAAGGGGACATACCAAGGAAAGTAAAAGGTCTCTTTTGGGAGAACCTGACTTATGGATACGATATCCTTTTGGCTGATTTTATTATGGACTGCCCAAAAGGAGAAGCCGTTATAATACCAGCCTTCTCCGACCTCGTTCCAGAATCACTTAAACATTCATACATGCAGGAGTGGGCGGTAGCACTAGCTCCTGCATTATACCGCAATCATGTAGGGTTGGATGCTGAGTCACCTCACCATGAAATCCCAGTTAAAACTACTCCTACACCACAAAGGCAGTACCCAATTAAACATGACGCAAAGAAACAGGTCAGGGAAATCTCAGATCAACTTGAACACCAGGGTGTAATCGAGAATTGCACCTCCTCTATGAATAATTCTTTATTTCCCGTAATGAAACCAGACAATTCATACCAACTAGTTTTAGATTACAGACATTTGAATACATGCTCAAAGACATTTGCAGTACAAAATGCACATAGTGCCGCATTAATGAATAACATTGTGCGGAAGAAATACAAAACAACATTAGATATCTCAAATGGATTCTTTTTCCAAAATATAGCGCCTGAAAGCAGATATTTGACAGCATTTTCAGCGCTCGGCTCTCAGCGCCAATTCTGTTGACTGCCCCAAGGGTATAAGTATAGCCCTGGGTTGTTCTCAGCAAGAGTATCAGAGTTGCTTCAAAATTGTGATGAGGAGGCATTGTCCTATATAGATGACATTTATCTGACGCATGATGAATTGTTGGATCACTTGCACAGGGTGAACAACATAATTCTGGGGTTCGCCTCTGAGGGCTACAAATGTAACTTTAAAAAATCTGAAATTGCCCACCTCAATGTCCTATTCTTAGGATATGAGCTCTCAAGTGAAGGAAAAAGCCTGGAAACTAATTTTTAGAAAAATGTGCACTGCTCCATCTGCCAAAGACTCTGTAAAACTTACAATCCATTTTAGAATTCCTGAATTTTGGCAGAAAATACATTTTGGATTATGCAGAAAAGGTAAAACCTTTCTTCGACTTAATTAGACATGATTTTCAGTTTGATATTGGACACAGGAACACACAGAAATTCTCTGTTCCTTACAAGCTGACATGATAGCGTCTAAACACTTACGCACACGTGTAAACACTATGAACTTTGTGATCCGTGTGATAACGGGTCAATCAGGATACACTTACCGGACCTTCATCGAAGGCTAAACAGTACCAATTGCATACAAATCTCATTTGTACACAAACGCTGAAATGAGTTTTGCATCCACAGAAAAGATACTGACGGCAGTACAGACTGCTGTAGTGAGAGAAAGAGCACTAGCTCAGGGGAAACAAATAATTGTCGTAACTCCAGCATCAACCTTAAAGGCTGTTACAAAAGCAAGCGTTCCAAATGCAAAAGCACTGCATCCGCGATGGATACAATGGGCAAATTTTCTCTCTGCAACAGATGTAGACTACAAATTTGATTCTACATTAAAAACACAAGCATTCCTGCAGTACGAACAAGAATATACTCTCCCGAATGAAATAATGCCTCTAAAGCAGTATGAATACATCATTTACACTGACGGTTCTGCCCAACCTGACGTAGATAGTAAACAGTGATACCGCACACCATGTGCAATTGTAAAGGGACGTATGCAGGACGGCAAGCTCAGTCCGAGCAATACGCAGACACAATCTCTAGGAGATTGCACAGCACAGCTAGCAGAACTAAAAGCCCTGATACTGGCACTAAAAAATACGGGTTGGGAATTCCCCACACTCATTGTGTGCGATTCGTTTTACTATGTCCAGTCATACAATGAATACCTTCACTATTGGGGACAGAATAGGTTTAGAGATTCCAAAGGTTGCACAATAAAGCACAAATTGCTTTGGGAACAAGTGACAGAGCTGAAAAAAGGCTTGCCACAGGCTCATGTAATTCACAAATTGAGTCATAAGCGTGTTGGCATGCACATTGAAGGGAATTCACTGGCTGATGAAGCTGCCAAGGCGACAGTGAGAACTGCTGCCATTGCTGCAATCACTCGTTCTAGCACGAGGATAGACGGACAGATAATGATAGCTGTGAATACTACGCGTAACAACAGCTCAGCCTTGCCAAAAGGTTTTCCACTCAAGTACTCCTACAAGTTAGATGCACTAAATATTACGTATGCTCAAATTCCAGGAGTGGGGGATAGAGTAATACTAAACATGGATCGCAGATGATGCTTAATTCTAGCTGCATACAAGGGTCTGGGGTCAGCACATGCAGGTATTACTGCAACAGTTTCACTACTGAAACAATGTTATTGGTGGCCAAGTCTTACCAAACAGACCAAAGGTTTTGTCCTTAAGTGCAACATCTGTCAGCAGATGAAAGGTTCCATCGTAGCGCGTCCGCCACAAACACCACTACTGATATCAGACAGACCACTCGCATGTGTCTATTTGGACCACTGCGGCCCCTTACAATCTGACTGGGCTTACAGGTACATCCTGGTGGCAGTGGATTCATGCTCTAGATTCCTGTGGGTTTGACCACAGCACTCGGCTAACACTCGACCTGTTATAAAGGATTTGTGAGTCTTTATAGCGACATACGCAATTGGCACATTACATTCTGACCGTGCCCCTGCGTTTAGCTCTCTGGCTTACAAAGAAGCTATGGGAAGTTTGGGTGTGGTCTTGCGGTACTCCTCTCCATATCATCCCGAGGGAAATTTGATTGTGGAAAGGAAAAACCAGGACTTAAAGCAATCCTTAACAGCAAGGTATTAGGTTCGGGTGGCAGTTGGGTCAATCACCTACATGGGGTCCAGAGGGCACTTAATAACATGCCAAGAAGTTCCCTAGGAGCTGTACTCCATATGAGGTCCTGTTTGGGACTGAAATGTGGGTACCTGACCTCGATTGTGGCCAGCGCAGTGGCAGATGAAAAACTATTTGACATCAATGATCGTTTGGCTGTTTTACAGGAACTCAATGAATTCCGGGCATTACAAAGCAACGTCCAAGTAAAACGCATCGCCACTGGGGAAGTGAAAGCTGTTCCGGTAAGACCTGCCTGGGTCCCAAAGATTGGGGACCTGGTCAGAGAAAAAACTGTGGACAAAAAAGAAGTTGGGCCTGTACCTGTCCTGGCTGTCGAAGGAGCAAGAACAGTACTTCTTCTGCCCCTTGCAGGCAAGAAAGAAAAGAGACTCATCTCCATTGATCTGATCAAACCCTTCTATGTGTCCGATACTGAATAGTAGGCCATGTAGGCTTCTGGGTAGCTGCGGATCTCCTCTTGCTACAATACAGGAAGTTCAGACAGAAAGATTAATAACATTTGAAGATCATATTCTACGAAGTGAAGGAGTTACCAACAACGGAATGGAACTCGTGCCTGTTGAAACTGAACAGCAACAAAATACAAATGAAACACAAATCTCAATTCGACCTGGTACCGATATCAATGTGAATATGTCTCGAAATGAGTCATCTGCCAGTTCTACAAAACGCGATGTGCTACCAAAGATAGATCGAATGCGTCTTTCAACTTCATCGATTTTGACACTTTCTCTCTGGATCCAAGTGAACCTGAGTCACCGCCAGCTCCTGTTTCCCACAAGCAAATCTACATGATTTCTACCTTTGGCTGAAAAAGACTTACTTTTTACTCCCTGGCTACAGCTCTGGATTGCAATTGGTCTACTTTTTCTAGTCCCTTGGATAGGTATACAGCCTGTCTTTTTCCTGCTCCTGAATGGACATTTTCTCCCAGAAGGCTCCGCAGTAAAATATGTGAACTTGGTCCTGAAACCGCATGCATCATCACATTGTGAACAAAGAGACCTGTCCTTAGTGAACATTACAGCAGTTCCAGTTCTGAAGGGAATAGTTTGTGATAGAGTTGCGTCTGATGTATATGGTCCAACTGAACTTTTGAAAATACCACACTTGTTTAAAATGTCTTTCTCTGATGATTGGGGCTTTGAAACTGTAAATACTATGCTGTCAGACTTAGAACAATCTGCTGCGTTTTCAAGTAACGAGTTGTATGATGATACATCTGATTTTGACACCATGTATTGTTACCAACACTATGGTCATCATTTCCTGCACAAAGCAAGTATTCCACATAATATTGTCTCTTAGCATCAATGGGAACATTGTCCGACACCACCTAAAGGTAGTTCACAAACGTTTACACAAAACATTGCTTATTATTTTTCTGGGTTTAACACTTCAGACCCGAGATCTTATTATTATAAGCTTGCACCTACACCTGCAAAGAAAAATATGCTAACTAACATGAAACAGATATATTCTGCTTCCTTATTTCCCAGCTGTCTTTACAGGGTTTCGACTTTTGGAAGGACACCATAGACACAAAATCTGTCTGGGGGACTAGAGTTTGGCAAGTTCAGGGAACTGAGGCCTTATTTAGATCATGCCTCATTCACAGCAAATTATCTTGAACAACACAGTGCAACTGACTTCCTGTCTTGGCTTAGCCGAGATAAAGGACTTGAGCACACTTTGGATTCCCTCACTCACACACTTTGAGGGGTGGCGAAACTATACACAACATAGTGAGGATATACTAGATGACATTCTACATGACGGTTCATGCACTTCCTCAGACCCCAATTGGAAGGAATGGTTGGTTTGGCCTATCGACACAAATAGGTGTCAGTCAAGATTCAGGGGTACCACCAAAGGGTTTAGTACACATAGGCCTGACATATGCTACGTACAAACAGAGCACTCAGGGGTGATGACATCCTACAGTGTTGGGATGTTATGCCTAGAGTGGCTAGAAACCTCAACAGTGTCCTAGGTGAAACAACACTTGTCCTTACTCTCTGATGACATGGATCTAAGGGATTTTTTGTTAGGTCCCCAGAAGCCACGTCAGAAGCGCTTCTTATACACTATTTACAATGAAGTATGGAAAATCTTTCAAGAGGCTGCTGAGGAAGCATTTTTGGAGGGCTTCCACTGGTCCTACTCCTTGTAGTGGGTACTCTGGTTTAAATTTTCCTGCTACGCAATTGATGTCCCCGCTTCCAAGGAGATGGAAAAAGAACTTCTGGTGCGACATTGCTGTGAACGCATGATACTCCATCTGGGCACACCTCGGCTTCGGGAGCTAAGCGAGCATTGGTTCCTATAGTTCAGATCAGTCTGGGTTGACTGTGTCTTGCATGTTCTCCACTGCCTATTCTGCGGATACGAATGCGTGTTGACATTTGTCTAACACTTCCATCGGTTGCACCACCGGATGTAGACGTACTACTGGACCCTTTAAAGGCCCACGTATTATAGTGTCCTTAGTGCATTCCCATGTTGATGTTGGCATTCTTGAGGCACCACGGGAATCTGAGACTTAGCTATATAGTTATACACACACCCACTCACTTATTCATACAGATACTAACACATACTCGCTTACCTATACAGTCACTGACACAAGCACACTCAAACACATACGCCATGCTCACAATCACTCAGTCACACATATAGTCACTCATATACTCCCAACACTCACCTATACTGCCTTTTGCATATGCAGTTACTCACCCATATACGACTAACATATCCATTCACTCACCGACACAGCCATACATACACTCAGTCACCCATACAGCCCCTCACACATGCACTTACTAACCCATACAGCATCTGACTCACCCACTCACTCATCCATGTAGGCAGTCACACACCCGCTCACCCACCCACACAGACACTCATACAGGTACTCAGACAGCCAATCAATCACCCATACAGCCACTCACATACCCACTCACCAACCCATACAGCCACTTAGACACCAATTGACATACTGATACAGACATTCACACAATGTAGTCACTCACCCATACATGCACTGAGACACCTAATAATTCACTTATACAGTAAGTCATGCACCCACTGAATAATCCATACAGGCACTTATCCAACCACTGATTCATTAGTACACCTTAGTATATATATTTAACACTAATAAACTTTTAAAAAATACAGTCACCGGATGATGTCATCAGTAGTGTCATCAGTGATGTCATTTGAGATGTCATCAGTGATGTCATCAGTGATGTCACTGACCATGTCATGAGTGATGTAATATGTGATGTCATCAGCAGTGCATTGCGGGGGCACGAGTTATAGTTACCTCAACTAACTATAACGGCCGAATTTCTCTGGTTTTGTACGAGTGAAATGTCCAATTAACTATAACGTCCCTGAAACCTATGGTTTTTTCAGTGAATTTCTAAGGTTTTTTAAATGCTAATTTCTAACTATAACGTCCCTGAAACCTATGGTTTCTTCAGTGAATTTCAAAGGTTTTTTAAATGATAATTTCTAACTATAACGTCCCTGAAACCTATGGTTTTTTCAGTGAATTTCAAAGGTTTTTTAAATGCTAATTTCTAACTATAACGACCCTGAAACCTATGGTTTTTTCAGTGAATTTCAAAGGTTTTTTAAATGCTAATTTCTAACTCTAACGACCCTGAAACCTATGGTTTTTAAGTGAATTTCAAAGGTTTTTTAAATACTAATTTCTAACTATGCCTACATAGTTAGGACATATGCAGAAAGAGGAAGAAAGGCGCAGAAAGAAGCAAGAGAAATGCAGAAAGAGGCAACAGAAGTCCAGAAAGACAAAGAAAGGGGTAGAAAGAAGCAAGAGATATGCAGAAAGAACCAACAGAGGTGCAGAAAGAGGCCTTGTTGCAAAGTCATCCTGTGCCCCCAACTTTTTGCTGACAGGTACTGGTGGTAACTGACTCTGACTAACTAGGCCTAGAGCCAGTGCAATGCTAAAAGACACTTAGAATACAGTGAAAACACCTACATACACTAGGGTACACTATGGGTTGGGGTACCCCTTTGTTTGGCATGACCTCCCCTGTAAGGCCCTAGTACATAATAGGGAAGGGGGATTAAAACTACCTCTAAGTCAGAGGTGCAGAAAGATGCTTCTTTAACTATGAGTCGCATTTGCAGAGTGGTGGAGAAAGGGTGCTGGGCCTCCGACCAGCGCTCAGGAAGTCCGCTGCATAGGACTTACAGGAGGTACCGGGAGGGCTTCTTGGCCCCCAAAGTCCCTCAGGAGTAAAGTGGACTTCATCCCCCATCCCGTAGTCTGCCAGGAGGCGCGTTTGCAGAGTGGTGGAGAAAGGGGGCATGGCCTCCGAAGAAGTCTTAGCAATCCTACTGTGTGGGAATTACTGGAGGTAACAAGAGGGGTAGTCGGCCCCCAAGGATATCCTTGGGGGCCAACTACCCCTCCTATTACCTCCAGTAAGTACCACATAGCAGGATTGCTAAGTTCTCATAACAGGCCATGCCCCGGTTGCCCACCACTCAGCAAACACACTCCCTGGTGTGCTCTTGGATAGGGATTGAAGTCCCCATCGCTGTTGGGGGTCCTTAGGGGCCAAGTAGCCTACCTCTTACCTCCAGTAAGCCCCACACAGTGGGATTGCTGAGAGGTGGACACAGGCCATGCCCCCTTTCTCCACCACTGTACAAACGCGCCTCCTGGCGCGCTCTTGGTTGGGGGATGAAGTCCCCTTTCCTCAAGAGGGTCCCTGGGGCCAACTAGCCCACCAGGTACCTCTAGTAAACCCCACACAGCTGGATTGCTGAGAGTGGTCCAAGGCCATGCCCCCTTTTTACACCACTCTGCAAACGCACCTCCTGGCGCACTGCTGCTTGGGGGATGAAGTCCACTTTAGTCCTGAGGTCCTCACCAGCACCAAGAGGCATGTTTGCAGAGTGGTGTAAAAAGGGGCATGGCCTCGGACCACCTCTCACCAATCCCACTGTGTGGGGCTTACTGGAGGTACCTGGTGGGCTAGTTGGCCCCCAGGGACCCTCAGGAATGAAGGGGACTTAATCCCCCAACTTAGAATGCACCAGGGGGCGCATTTGCAGAGTGGTGCAAGGAGGGGGTGAGCCTCCGGCGAGATGCCGGCTTTTCTTTTTTTTTTTGTTAGAAGGGGGGCTGTGTGGCCCCCCTTCTCTTAATATTTTTGGGGCCCTGGGGACCCCATCCCCCAGGGCCTGACCCATTTTTAAAAAAATTAATAAAAACGGGAAGGGGGCCACGCGGCCCCCCTCCCGAGGCCGATTTCGGCCCCGGGACCCCATCCCCCGGGGCATGGCCAATTTTTTAATTAAAACAACAACAAAAAACATATAAAGGAGGGGGTGTGGCCCCCTCCTGAGGCCGTTTTTGGCCCCGGAGACTCCATCCCCTGGGGCCTGGCCTCATGTTGGGGACCGCCCCAATGCTCCCGCGGTCCCAGCCGGCTCCCTGCCTCCTGCGGGAGCTGGCATTGCTTTTGGACAAGGGGAGCTGCTGACATGCAGCTCCCCTTGTCCAAAAGCAATCTGCTTCACTTCATGGAAGCGAGAGCAGGTTTTCTGCTCTTGCTTCCATGAAGCGAAGCATAGTTTGCGTAAAAAGGGGCCGTGGCCTTGGACCACTATCAGCAATCCAGCTGTGTGGGGCTTACTAGAGATAACAGGAGGGCTAGTTGGCCCCCAGGGACCCTCAGGAGTCAAGGGGAATTCATCCCCTAACCAAGAGCATGCCAGGAGGCGCGTTTGCAGAGTGGTGTAGAAAGGGGCGTGGCCTGTGTCCACCTCTCAGCAATCCCGCTATCTGGGGCTTACTGGAGGTATCAGGTAGGCTAGTTGGCCCCTAAGGACCCCCAGCAGCGAAGGGGACTTTAATCCCCATCGAAGAGCGCACCAGGGAGCGCGTTTGCAGACTGATGGTCAAAGGGGGCATAGCCTGCTATGAGTACTTACCAATGCTGCTGTTTGGGACTTACTGGAGTTAATAGGAGGGGTAGTTGGCCCCCAAGGTTGTCCTCGTGGTACCTCCTGTAAGTCCTACACAGCGGAATTCCTGAGCGCTGGTTGGAGGCCCAGCCCCCTTTCTCCACCACTCTGCAAACGCGACTACCAGTTAAAGAAGCATTTGTAATGTAATAGGTCTCGCATTTGCAAGAGTTAGAGCTATTGGCATTGTAAATATAAAAGTTTTTACTAATGTTTTTTGGAGTGGAGTGGATGTACGTAGTGTGTAGTGGAATTATGTGGTATGTTGTGCAGTGAAATTTTGTGGATAGAAAGTATAAGGTATTTAGTGTATAGGAATTATGTAGAGTGGGATTATGTGTTATGGAGAGTAATTATGTGGTATGGTAGTCTGTGTTGTGGAGGTGTAATCTCAGGTTTAATCTTCCTTGTTTCCATAGAAGCTAAACTATGAACTCAATGAGACAAAAAAAAGAAGGAATTACTGAGGAGCACTTCTGGACCTAGTCAGAGGTATGAGCAGGGCCACTGGAATTATGGGACTGTTTGGCTGCACCGACTTTCGCACAATTATACATTTTCCGCATTAGCCACATAATCCATCATCTGCTGCCTAATCTGCAGATTTGTACAAAAAAAAGTCTTGTTTCTAGCTCAAACGTTACCAAAAATGCAGCGACAAGTGTTACAGCGTGGTGGAAGGTCCTTTGCAAACCTAGAATGGTCACCTGTTATGTGGGTGTTAAATTGGTACTAATGGTGTGCAAGCCACTCTTGCTTCTTTCTGCGCCTCTCTTGCCTCTTTCTGCATTTCTGTTGCTTCTTTCTGCACCTTTCTTTTTTTCTGCACTTCTCTTGCCTCTTTCTGCACCTCTCTTGCCTCTTTCTGCACCCCTCTTCCCTCTTTCTGCACCCCTCGTGCCTCTTTCTGCACCTCTATTCCTTCTTTCTCCATCTCTGTTGCTTCTTTCTGCACTTCTCTTGTCTCGTTCTCCACCCCTCTTCCCTCTTTCTGCACTCTGTTGCTTCATTCTGCACCTCTCTTGCTTCTTTCTGCACCCCTCGTGCCTCTTTCTCCACCCTTCTTCCCCTTTTCTGCATCTCTGTTGCTTCTTTCTGCACTTCTCTTGTCTCTTTCTCCACCCCTCTTCCCTCTTTCTGTACCTCTGTTGCTTCTTTCTGCACATCTTTTGCTTCTTTCTGCACCCCTTGTGCCTCTTTCACACCCCTCTTAGTGCACCCCTCTTGCCTCTTTTTGCACCTCTGTTACTTCTTTCTGCACTTCTTTTGTTTCTTTCTGCACCGCTCACTTCTTTCTGCACCCCTTTTGCCTCTTTCTGCACCCCTCTTCCCTCTTTCTGCACCCCTCTTGCCTCTTTCTGCACCTCTGTTCCTTCTTTCTGCACTTCTTCTGTTTCTTTCTGCAGGTCTCTTGCTTCTTTCTAAACCCCCTTGCCTCTTTCTCCACCCATCCACCCTCTTTCTGCACCCCTGTTGCCTCTTTCTGTACCTCTGTTCTTTCTTTCTGCACTTCTTTTGCTTCTTTCTGCACCTCTCTTGTTTCTTTCTGTATCCCTCTTGCCTCTTTCTCCACCCCACTCCCCCTTCCTGCATCCCTATTGCTTCTTTATGCACTTCTCTTGCTTCTTTCTGCACCTCTTTGCTTCTTTCTGCACCACTCGTGCTTCTTTCTGCACCCCTCTTGCCTATTTATGCACCCCTCTTGCCACTTTCTCCACCCCTGTTCCCCCTTTTTGCATCTCTGTTGCTTCTTTCTGCACTTCTCTTGCCTCTTTCTCTACCCCTCATCCCTCTTTCTGCACCTCTGTTGCTTCTTTCTGCACTTCTCTTGCTTCTTTCTGCACCTCTGTCCCTTCTTTCTGCGATCCTTGTGCCTCTTTCTGCACCTCTCTTGCTTCTTTCAGCACCCCTCTTGCCTCTTTCTCCATCCCTCTCCCCCCTTTCTGCATCTCTGTTGCTTCTTTCTGCACTTCTCTTGTCTCTTTCTCTACCCCTCTTCCCTCTTTCTGCACCTCTGTTGCTTCTTTCTGCACCTCTCTTGCTTCTTTCTGCACCCCTCGTGACTCTTTCACACCCCTCTTCCCGCACCCCTCTTGTGTCTTTCTGCACCTCTGATCCTTCTTTCTGCACTTCTTTTGTTTCTTTCTGCACCCCTCTTCCCTCTTTCTGCATCCCTCTTGCCTCTTTCTGCACCTCTGTTCCTTCTTTCTGCACTTCTTTTGTTTCTTTCTGCAGCTCTCTTGCTTCTTTCTGCAACCCTTGCCTCTTTCTCCACCCCTCTTCCCTCTTTCTTCACCCCTGTTGCCTCTTTCTGCACCTCTGTTCCTTCTTTCTGCACTTATTTGTTTCTTTCTGCACATCTTTTGCTTCTTTCTGCACCCCTTGTGCCTCTTTCTGCACCCCTCTTACCACTTTTTGCACCCTTATTGCTTCTTTCTGCACCTCTATTGCTTCTTTCTGCACTACTCTTGCTTCTTTCTGCACCTCTCTTGCTTCTTTCTGCACCACTCGTGCTTCTTTCTGCACCACTCTTCCCTCTTTCTGCACCCCTCTTGCCTCTTTCTGCACCTCTGTTCCTTCTTTCTGCTCTTCTTTTGCTTCTTTCTGCACCTCTCTTGCTTCTTTCTCCACCCCTCTAGCCACTTTCTCCACCCCTCTTCCCCGTTTTTGCATCTCTGTTGCTTCTTTTTGCACTTCTTTTGCCTCTTTCTCTACCTCTCATCCCTCTTTCTGCACCTCTGTTGCTTCTTTCTGCACTTCTCTTGCTTCTTTCTGTACCTTTGTCCCTTCTTTCTGCAACCCTTGTGCCTCTTTCTGCACCCCTTTCCCTCTTTCTGTATCCCTCTTGCCTCTTTCTCCACCCCACTTCCCCCTTTCTGCATCTCTGTTGCCTCTTTCTGCACTTCTTTTGTTTCTTTCTGCACTTCTCATGCTTCTTTCTGTACTTCTCTCGCCTCTTTCTGTACTCAAATAGGAAGTGCAAGCTGTCAAGTTTAAAGGTCTGCGTGCTCTTGTGACTCAGGTATATGTCGACTTGTAAATGTATTCTCACATGTGTTATGCATCTGAAGATGGTAGCTCAAAAAGTAGGTAGCTTCTTCTATAGGTGGGTAAATGTTCTCAGTTCTGCTCTGTCATTCAGTTGCACAGGCAGACATGTCTTATGTATATAGGTGTTATAGAGCCCCTCAAATATACTATTGAATACCCATGTGCCCTGTATTATGAGCAGAAAGAAATACATACACCATTTTGTACACATATTTACAGAGTATCTTGTTTGAAACACAGGTATTCAATTATTTCTATGTTTATTTTTATGTAACATGTCACTCGGTAAAAGCAGAGACACGCATGCATACCTTCACAAACTTGGTCAGACTTATAACAGTGATATGCTTAGGATTGCTGTTTTATATTTGGTAGGTAGGCCTGACATTCTGAGCAGTCTATTAATAGTGAACCTTCAAGAGAAAAGTGAGGTTTAAGACATCTTGGGAGAAGGATTTGTGATTAGGGGGCCCATTAGGATGTCGGGCGGAAGCACTACCGCCGTGCTGGCGGATGCAAAAACCACCAGTTACCGCCTGCACGCAGCAGTCCACACGCCCGCCCGATTACGATGCGAAAAGTCAGCCAAACACCGCCGGCAAGCCAGCGACACCGTCCGCCATCAAAGTGCGCCCGTACACGTAGCGGCGCAGCACAATTGACACACACCGTCCGACGAAACACGTACCGCCCGGCGTACAAATTATGATGCCACACACAAACTGAACCCACGGCTAAGAGACACCGTACGTCAAACCGAAGCGGTAACACGAACGCCGAGCACGGACACCGAAGAAGCGGCACCCCCGAGCATGAATCCAGCACTGCAGGCCCTCCCTATGCTCTATCTGATGCACCACCAAGGACACAACGTACCGCGAAGACGCAGGTAGGCACACATACAACAAGTGCACGCAAACAGCGCACACAGTGCAAGGGCGGAAAAGCGGACAACCCCCACCCCGCGTGTACACGACACATCTACCATAGCATCCACATATGACACACAGGCCAAATTGTAACATCTCGTAACACATGTGTACACACCACCTGGGACTAGGAACCAACCACCCCGTCACGGCCCCAAAGCGGCGATGACGCTGCCACACATGCGCACAACGCAGAGGCCAACCGCAGCGCCATGCATGCGTCGCACACAGACACAGGGACACAACCAAGCAGCACACACACCAGCCCCACCCCGAACGCACATGACACGTGACAGGCCTGCCACAGACATGTCCCCAACGCCCAATTCACGGACAACACCCAACGTCACACAACCGACGCACACATGTCAGTGAAGTCACGCAACAGCAGGACACACCCCAGTGCAACAAACATGGCGAAGCACACAGCGGCGGCAACACCAACTAGGAGAAGCAGGGCCCCTTCAGGAAGAGGAACGCCAGTACCACACTGAAACACCCATACCACCCTGCACATATGAACAAGACATACAAAACGGAACACCAAAGAGCCCGGGGACCGACAACAGGTGGCCCAAGAATAACACTCACACACAAGGCCCAACGCAGAGCGGAAAGGCAGCCTGCCGCCCACACAAGGGAGAGCAGACAGCACTGAATGACCTTCCATTCCAACTCCGAAACCACAGCCCTACGAAAGAAGCCGGTGAATACAGCCATTGTCCAATAAAAGACCAACACAGGCATGCAGAGGAGACCGACCACAGGGCAGATAGCACATATCACAGAAGAACACAACGGACGGGAAAGAATAAAGAAAACACTCCCCCATGTCGGCCCCATGCAAGTTAATTGGAAGGAGTCACACATCACTGACCTTGAACTGTCTGAGAAGCATGTGGGATGAGGGCCCGTGTCCTCCGCACAAGCCAACAGAACACAAGTCCTGTCTCCCTACGACTACACAGAGCTCACAGCAACCTCGGAGCGTGCACATTGCAGACTGCACACACAGCCGGAGCACGCCACCACAACGCACCGCTGCAAAATGGCAACCGCAACACACCTACCCAACTACGCCGGACAGGTCAAGCTGTACAAAACCAACCTGATACATATATTGGGATGCGAACTCCTGTCCCTGCTGAACGTAAGTTACCGACTGACTTACCGCATCACATTGTTCAGCTTCGTCATACCCGTCTTCTACTGTCGGAGGTGTCCCTACCAGCATCCCGTGGAGATGTGTCTCTCCAACCCGGCATGTCTAAAGGCGGACCTGCTAGCACTACTCCTCCCTCTGGACGCACACGACAGGGCCTGCTCTGCCTATGGGGGCATGGCGTATGTGGCCAACATCGCACCCGCACTGAAATGGGACCACTGTGCCTCCACACGACGGATCATTGAGCACAGCTACATCGAATGTCACCCAGCATGCCCCATCATGGTCCTCCAAGGGACAACTTACGAACAACACCTTGACAGCCACCATCCGCTACATTGGCTGGCAAACATAAACACCACCAATGACATGGAAGCCCTGCTGGACGGCATCGCATACCTGACAACCTGTAAATTCGTCGGACCCCAACGCAGGTTCCCCGATTGACCTATGATGTCCAACCCCGCACCCATGCTTAGCTTCCGCACGGACTGGCCAGTCACCACCACAACAGCCATACCAAACGACCGGCAACAATGACCACACCATCAACGACATCGCCATGACATCGGATATGACCGGGACATGCACACTGTTCCCCATCACATCCAGGAACACTGCATGCATCGTGAGAGGCAGTGGCATGGGGTCTGTGTATCGCACCCACATGGACCGAACTGCACGAACAACCAGGACACGACATGGATCCAGCGCCCATGGACACACACACCGCTCAGTGGACATGAATAGGTCGCCTGGAGTCTGTGGGTGCTGCACCCCTCCCACCCCCGCCCCGGGAATCCCATACCAGGACCTTTGCACGGACGACAAGTGCAAACAACAACAACACGACCCCAGTGACTGTGACATGTCCAGTAACCACCACATTGCAACAACAAGTGGCACGCCGCTGCATGCACGCAAGCACATGCCCTGATGTCATCTCACATGCACGCGTGCATGAGGAACAACCGCAGCAAACCTGTCACATGGAACTGAGATGGACTGTGCCCATGATGCCAAGCGGTCTGGTAGGCTACTTGTATACCGTCTGTGTCAAAGTCCGCAGCTCCGCAGCTATACGTAAATGTACATTAGCACAGCCTTGGCCAAGCAGATGTAACTCTGAAGCCCACATCCCACATGCAACAGCCAATCACATGTAACCCCACACCCTATCCCATTTGTAATCATGCTCAGTATATCCTCAACATGTATTCCGCTGCCAGTAGTGTCCACTATACTGCATCACAGAGGACAGAAGACTCAATATAATGTTTGAAACCAAAACTGTCTCCGCTGACTCATTTCACAAGTACGAATGAGAGAGGATGAGAGTATGTGAAGTACACGGCAGTCGTGACATGACCATGTAGTCCACTGGTATTGGATGTCAACGCAAATGAGTAGCACAACTGTGGAAGACACACATGTGTCGTGTGAAGTCGTATGGACGCAGTGCTCAGGTGGGTGGGTGCGACGGGTAGATGCTCACATGCCAAGTTGGAGCACGCCGTGTTGGGAGGGGTCATGAACAGTACACCACCGCTTCCCTGGGCATTGTGAGAGGACACCTGTCGGGGGAAGTGAACACGTGTGTGCACAGCAGCCGGGCACACGAACAATGCGGAACCAGGCGCACACGTCAGCCCACCCTCCGTGGACTAGCTGGATCCTGTTGTGCGCCCGCCATGCCCCTTGACAAGGCACACACAGCCCCAGTCGACCAGGTGTAACCCCAACATAGTCAATCCGCACAGGCGATACAGGGCACGGGATGGCAGTGGAGCATGGTGTGTGAGAGGTCTCCTCGCGCTCCTCCTGGTCATATCATGCAGGCAATAGAACCTCAACGTGTAGCATGGCACAAGTCAAATGGAAGTGTAGGGGGACGCACCTCAGCACGAGCAGCACTGACATCACGGGAGGTGGCTCGCACCATCCCATCCATTGCCCATTATACCAACCACGCCACATGCCATTGCGACTAAGTGCAAGCGTGTGCGCCACCACCCCGAGCCCTCCCCAGAGAGGCCAAAGAGTGAATGTGTGGGCCATCAGTCACAGACGGATGCGGCCTGGCCGCAAGGGCAGCCACAGCCACTGGGTGTCGCAGGTGGCGGATCCGGAAGGCGAAGACTGTGATGCATAGTCCATGCAGGCCGGGTCTCCATTTGGGGCACCACGCAGGTGGACGGCGTCCCGCCACACATCATACCCTGAGACAGCCCACTCGTGCAACTGGACCCACACATACACTCCTTGCCCTCTCTGGTGCGAGCTTGGGGCTGCCTGTGCAAGCGCTAGCCTCGCAGGTGCACATGCATATTGGGGGAGCGAGGGGAGGACATGAGGGCTGGGGCGAAGATGACTGTATCACTGTCAGTGAGTACAAGGGATGACCCAGATGTGGAAAGGAAGAGACGTGTCCCGTGTGTACTGCAACTAGTCGCCAATCCAACTACCCCCCCATGTCCGGAATGTAAGCCCGCACCTAGGCCCGCCCATCCGCCACATCGAATATACCACCAGCACAACAACCTTCCCATTCGAAACACTGACTGGGGGTGGCGACCAGTGAACAAACATGTGTAGCCTACCCACGCGTACATGTGGGCCCTCCATGATCCATGTCACCTGCGGCAAAGTCATGACATGCGCAATGAGGGAAGTGAGGTGAGCTGTCCGCCCCACGCACAGAAGGTGCATCAGCTCCACAGACCCAGCAGCGAGTCCAGCAGGGGTCACATGTGCAGGGGCAGCTGTGCCTGGTGTGAAGGCACATGCACATAGATAGCACATCGACCAATGTGTAGTCTGCCCACATCTACAGTCCATCATCATGCGGACATAGGAATTGTACACAGGGCAACACATCTTAGTGGGTGCACCCACCGTGACCAACAATGCGCAATCATCGACGTACCCGCCCTGTGCATGGCCCCCCACCCAACGGAGGCACATCCAGTGCCACCATCCCACACACACAAGCCTTCCACGGAACATGCTGTGTCCAATGGTCAGTACAGAGTCAGCGCCCATCTGGTGGATCCTGAACAGGAGACACATGCACACACATGATAGCTCCCACTATGTACGTCTGCCACCTGGCACGTGCAATGTAACCTCTCACCTGTGACGTGTGACTGCAAGCACACAGCCGTCTTGGCATGGGCCGTCAATGTGGACACCTGTCAATGTTTCGGGAGGTGTGATCCGTACAGTGCTGTACATAGGGTGCAGTGCTGACACCTACTACTGTCTCATATCCCCTCGTGCCACAGGTCCCACTTGTTTTGGCCGCTCAGCCTGTGCCCACATCGTCGTCGTCGTGTGCCATACTCATCCAGCCTCGGAAGCAGTGCCATGCTCAGCAGACATTCATGTTGCCGTGGCGTTGCCGCTTGACGAATATGCAGTCAGTCCCCATCAGCACGCCCCGCAAGTCATTGGGGCCTAGATCCCCATGTGCATGACCATGGCAGTGGTTTGCATCACTAGCCATTGCCATTGGTGGGAGACCTGTGTAAGTGTATTGTGGCCGTGCCGTCCCTGCTTGACAGCTGGGCTGTGACTCATGTGCTTGCTCAGTCATGTCAGTGATGTGAATGCGAAATTGCTATGTGTTGTGTTGCTTTGACATGTGTCCACTGCCATCTTCCCTAGGCGGAGACCGAACATTGACCGCCCATACCAATTGCTGGCGGACATGGAGGATACTGAGGTCAAAGGAAGTTTCGGCTGGACAGGCCAACCCTGCATCGACTGTGTGCCATGTTGGAACCCCATCTCCGTCCCCGCAGGGTGTATCCGACAGCATTCACCCCCATGGCTAAGGTGATGGCCGCCATGCATTTCTTCGCCACTGGGTCATTCCAGCACACAGTGGGCAGTGGAGGAGGGATGTCCCAGCCCATTTTCAGCAAGGTGCTGAGGGATGTACTGGCAGCCATGATGCTGTACCGAAACAGGTACATCAGATTCCCCAGGGCTCGTGAATTGGCGGCAGTGAAGGGTGCATTCTATGCCCTTGGCAGGATCCCACACGTCGTTGGTGCCATTGATTGCACACATGTTGGCCTTGTTCCACCACAGGCCACTGAGCACCTGTACCGCAACAGGAAGCACACGCACTCCCTGAATGTGCAAGTGGTGTGCCTTGCGGACATGGTGATAACCCACGTGTGTGCAAAGTTCCCAGGCTCGGCCCATGACGCACACGTAATGCGCAACAGCATCTTGCCACGACTGATGTCCAATCTGCAACAGGATCGTGGCTGTATTGTCGGTGAGTATGTGGAGTGGTGTAGCGTGCTGGTTGTGCGATGCTGTCCCCTGTCCAGTTGGAATAGCAACGGTTCTCTGTGTCCCTCACACCCAGGTGACTCTGCGTACCCGAATGGGGCATGGCTGCTCAGTCCATTGAGGAATCCTCGCACCCCAGCAGACGATCGCTACAATGAGGCACATGGGAGGACCAGACGTGTGGTCGAGCGTACCTTTGGCCTCCTCAAGTCCAGGTTCAGGTGCCTGGACCGCACCGGGAGTGCGCTGGCGTACTCCCCACAGAAGGTGTGCCAGATAGTGGTGGCGTGCTGCATGCTGCACAATCTGGCCATTCGGAAGCAGATCCCCCTCATTGTGGATGACGGAGATCAACCAGGGCCCCAGCCCGCAGACCAGGACAGCTCGAGTGAGGAGGACAGCGGAGAGGAGGAAGCTGGGAATGTGCGCCAGCAGCTCATCTCCCGCTACTTCACTTGACGGTGAGTGTCCATGTACGACGGCTGATGTGTCTGTATTTGTGCAGGTGTGTGTGTGCTGTGTCAGGGTGGCCTTTTGTTCACTGCGTGCTGTGTGTCAACGCTCCATGCCCAGGTTAGTATGCCACTGATGGTGGCTGTGGCATTGTGCCCTATTGCTCTGTGCGATGTGTGTACATTGCTTGTAGTTGTTGACATGTACTGTGTGATGGGTGTGTGACACACTCATTGAATGTGCTCCTGTTCTGTCTCCCACCCCTAGGTCCCTACAGGCCCTCTGGTTCCATTGCCATGCCACGCATCAGGTGCCGTTCCGCTCAAGGTGGCCGTTATATTCCGTACAATTAAAACACAGGGCACAGACAGCAGTTTGTGGAAGAGGTGCATTTATTTCAAACTGTGACATGTGATTGTGTGTAAGGTGATGACAAAAGTGGTGCGTGCAGTGACAATGAGCTGTCGGTCATGGCTGCGTGATGCACAGGGTGTACCCACTGGTTCTATGTCCATAGTCCAACACACACATGCCATCCAGATGGCTGTGTGGAGTGGGATCGTAGTCCAAGTCAATGCAGTGGGTGGTCAAGGAAGGCTGGCTGGCTGCCTCACTTGCGTCTGGAGCGTGCGAAGTCCTCCCGGGAGATCTGTTTCCACTTCGGACGGCCCCTTCCACGTTTGCGAGGGGGGGTGCCTGCTTGCGACCTGCTGGTGGTTGAGGTGTGCTCACTGGCTGTGGACGCAGGGGAACTGGACACTGCTGCTCGACCCTGCGCCCTGGCAGGTGGTGGCGGAGGGGGAGCTGCTGTCCCTGGCTGTGGCCTCACCGCCACCACCAGCTGGCCCATGAGGTCCACGAGTTGGCCCATACGGGCGTCCATGGACCTCAGCACCCCCAGCACCTCACGCGTGTCTGTAGCAGACCTGGCCCATTGTCCTTGGGCCTCTTCATAGGCCCCAAGGACTCTGGCCATTTGAGGCAGGGCATGGCTCCCAGGGGAGGCTGGCGTTTCCCTGACCCTGCTCCTCCTACCAGTCCTGCTGCCACCGGCCTGCCCACTAGCCACATTGCTCACCACGGTCCTCGCCCTGGCTCCCAGGGTGGATCCAGTCATCCGGGCCACCACCTGCGCTGGGGCTGGGGCCAGCGAAGACGTGGTGGCGGTTGCGGCAGTGGTAGTGGCCGCAATGACCGTGGGTGTGGCCGCAATGACCGTGGGTGTGGCCGCAATGCCCGTGGGTGTGGCCGCAATGACCGTGGGTGTGGCCGCAACGACAGTGGCAGCAGGGGGCTGGGAATGTTCAGCAGCCCTGGATGATGGGTTGGTGGGTAGGAGGGGTCCTGGGGAGCGGCTGGGCCCTGCCACACTAGATGGGCCTGCTTGGTGGTCCGTGTCCGAAGAGGAGGACAGATCCTCCACATCCGTGTGTCCTCGTTGGGGGCTTGTTGGCTGGCTGTGCTGGCTGCTGTCTCCATCCCCAGCATCCAGCAGTTCGTCACCTGTGGAGAGAATGAGATTTGTTATTGTGTTGCACCTGGCGAAGTCTGTATTGGTTGTCTGACATTCTCCGTTCGTGCACTCTCGTGCACGTGTGTCCTGGAGGCGGGTGTGTGGCTGTACAATCTGTTGTTGTGTGTGCTTGGCAATGGGACTGTGTGCTGTGCACATGTGGCATGGGACGGATTGGCTATGCCGATGGGTGTGTTGCTGTGCTCCTACTTTTTGTGACTCTGGTGTATGCGGGCTCCAGGCCCATCCTGGGTCTGGTTTGTACTTTGCTTTTGGGGTGCATATGGAACGCTTAGGAACGCATATGGCAACATGGGGGTCATGCCCCAGAAACGCATTTGGGATGGAATATGCTTTTGGGGTGCAAATGGAACGCTTAGGAACGCATATGGCAACATGGGGGTCATGCCCCAGAAACGCATTTGGGATGGAATATGCTTTTGGGGTGCAAATGGAACGCTTAGGAACGCATATGGCAACATGGGGGTCATGCCCCAGAAACGCATTTGGGATGGAATATGCTTTTGGGGTGCAAATGGAACGCTTAGGAACGCATATGGCAACATGGGGGTCATGCCCCAGAAACGCATTTGGGATGGAATATGCTTTTGGGGTGCAAATGGAACGCTTAGGAACGCATATGGCAACATGGGGGTCATGCCCCAGAAACGCATTTGGGATGGAATATGCTTTTGGGCTACATGCTGTGAGCCATGGGTGCCGAACGTGACATGTGTTGTGGCAGCATGACAGTGCATGGTCTGAGGTGTGTGCATGCCTGACATACCCTGCATATTTGCTGTCTGTTGTGATTACTGGACATGGCATTGGACGCATCGTTATGAGTGTGTGATGGTTGTGTGCCACCCGACGTATTGCAGTTGTCCCATCTCCTTGGTGTGCGTGCTGCCCTGTGCCATGTGCATCACTGCAGTGCTCGGGGGGTGGCCCATGTTGTGTGTTGTTGCTCACAGTGTGGCGTGCGCTTCATTGACTTCTGGCACATGGTTGGTCATGGGCATGTATCTTAGCGTGACTGCTGTATGTGTGGCAGCTGTGCGGATGACATGCCTTTCATGAGACTGGGGCTGACGGATGGGATGGATGGTATGTTGTATGTGCATGGTGTGTCTGTGTGTTTGATGGGTTCAGTGGTGTTTGTGTGCATTTATGTTGTTCCGCTCTGTTGCGTCTAGTGTTGTTTGTCTTACATAGGCGTAGTTGTGGGGTGTGTGGTTGACAGGCAGTAGGGGCTACATGGACAGGACTTCAATGGTGTTTCGGTTGTGTGTGATGGGTTGCACAGTGGCTGCCGTGTGGTACTATATTCAGTGTGGCTTGTGCATGCAGACGTGGCTCCTTGGGTGTTGCTGTGTCTGTGATGGGTCATGTGGGGTGTGAGTCTGTGGTTCATGTCCGTGTGCACATTGTTCACTTGTTCGTGACAGTGGGCGGTGCTGCGTGTTCGTCTGCTACGTAACATGTCCCATGTGTTGGTCGTGTTACGGTCCTCATGCCTCCAGTAATCCAGCCCTGTCCAGTTTCCCACCTGCAGGTTGTTCGTGCGTGCACTGTACTGGATGCCACATGGTTCTAAACGGGGGGTGCTCCATGTTGCAGGTCTGTGGGGGTGGGGGCGGTGTTGTGGGTCGTGGTGATGGCTGGACACCCACTGACACCGATTGTTGTGGACCGTGATGTCTACCTTTCGGCTGTCGGTGTGCACTGCGGTGGCTGACACGTGGGTGTGGGGTGTGGGGGATGCTCCTCCTTGCTGTGCTGTGGGACTTGGGGCCTGGTGTGTGTTGTACTTGAGCTGTCCACCCTCCCACCCACTGCACTTTGTGTTCCTGCCACTTACCTGTTACTTGTCGGTTAGTGCAGTTATGGCGGACACATGGGTGTGGTAGGTGCTCGTTGTGGCGCTTCTGGCATACTTGGGGACCTGTTGGTGGTTACGTGGCTGGCTGAGTGTACACATGCCCCCACGTATCTTACAGTTGTTAGGTTTGGGCTGTGTGTGGTGGTGTCTGTTGCATGTGTGTGTGATGTGTTGTGTATTGTGTGCTGGACATGGGGGTGTTTGTCCCTGGGAGCTGTGGCATGGTGGTAGTGCATGTGAGTACATAGCGGTGTGCTGGTATACATTAGTTTGTACTTACCAGCCTCCACTCCCCTGCTAATCCGGCGAGGATCTCCGGATGTATAATGACTCGCACCTTCTCCTCCCACGCTTTGAAGGTCTTGAAGAGCGCGGGATTCCCTCCGCCAGTGACGGCAGCCAGCTCTCTGTTCTTGCTCTCCTTCTTCTTGACCAGGCTCTTGACGTCATTCCACCGTTTGTTGATTTCAACTTTGTTCCTGGGCAGGGTCCCGACTGCATTGACCTGGTCTACGATCCGGTTCCACATTCTGTTTCTGGTGGCTAGTGGTGTGTGCTGGACCAGGTTCCCATAGATTTGTGGGTGCACCTTGATAATCTCGTCGACCATGACCGTCAGCTCAATGGGTGTGAACTTGGGCATTCTTTGTGGTGCCATGGTGTTTGTGGTGCTGGTGCGGTGTGTGTTGTGTAATGTGCAGGGGGTTTGTGGTGCCGGTGTTTGGTGGTGGTGGTGGTGGTGGTGGTGGTTGTGATGTGTGCGTTTCTGTGGTGTGCTGCTGTCCTTGCTGTGTCACTGTGTCCTCTCCTCTCCTCTCTAGTTTGCAATGTTGCAAGGGGTTGTGGTCTGTGGGAGTGCTGCTTTTGTACTTACCTATGTGGGTGTGTCCTCATGGTCTGTTGTTTTCAGGTGTGTTGTGTCTGGTGTTCTGGCCTTTGTATTTTTTGTTTGTCCAGGGGGGGTGTTTTCGGGATGTGTACTGTGCTTGTGTATTTGTGCGTGCCTTGCTGTGTGGACTTGTTGGCCATGTTGTGTGCGATTGTTTTTGTCAGCGGATGGTTTCTGTGCAGGGACGTGGGCGCCATGGCTTCTGCCGTGTCAATTCTCATCGGCGTTGTTTGCGCTGGCGGGCGGAATATTTGTGGTTTACCCGCGCTCATGGCGGTGCGATCGTAATTTCACGTGCGGTGTGTCGGCCGTGAGGGCGGGCGGTTTTGTGTTGTCGTGCGTGTTTCCGTCCGTAGCGGGCGGTTTGACTCCGACTCGGACGAGGGCGGGCGGTATCTTGTGTGGTTTTTCCGCCGATGGCGGTTTTCGGTTTGTGTAATCGTAATGGCGTGGTCGGTGTTCAGACGGTGTGTGCGGGCGGATTTTTGCCGCTTTCATGCCTGGCGGATTTTTTTACGCCGGGTATCGTAATGGGCCTTTAGGCTACTTTGTATGAGTCTGTTGTAAGGTACAGTCAAAGTAGGCCTCTTTCTGCACCTCTGTTGGTTCTTTCTGCACTTCTCTTGCTTCTTTCTGCACCTTTCTTCCTCTTTCTGGACTTCTGTTGCCTCTTTCTGCACTTCTCTTGCTTCTTTCTGCGCCTTTCTTCATCTTTCTGCATATGTCCTACCTATGTAGGCATATTTAGAAATTAGCATTTAAAAAACCTTCGAAATTCACTGAAAAAACCAAAGGTTTCAGGGACGTTATAGTTAGGAATTAGCATTTAAAAAACCTTAGAAATTCACTGAAAAAACCCTAGGTTTCAGGGACGTTATAGTTAGAAATTAGCATTTAAAAAACCTTAGAAATTCACTGAAAAAACTACAGGTTTCAGGGGTGTTATAGTTAGTTGGACATTTCACTCGTACAAAACCAGAGAAGTTCAGCTGTTATAGTTAGCTGAGCTAACTATAACTTGCGCCCCCGCAATGCACTGCTGATGACGTCACATATTACATCACTCATGACATGGTCAGTGACGTCACTGATGACATCTCAAATGACATCACTGATGACATCACTGATGACATCATCCAGAGACTGGGTGATTTTTAAAAGTTTAAGAATGTTAATTATAGATACCCAAAGGTGTATTGAAGAATGAGTAGGTGTATGAGTGTCTGAATGGATGATTTAGTGGGTGCGTGAATGACTGTTTAAGTGAGAGATTAAACGTGTCTGAGTGAATGCATGGGTGAATGATTAATCTGTGTGAATGTCTGTATCAGTCTGTCAGTTGGTGTGTAAGTGGGCGCATGGGTTGGTGAGTAGGTACATGAGTGTCTATATGGGTTATTGATTAGTTGTCTGAGAACCTGTATGGGTGCCTGAGTGTCTGTGTGGGTGGGTGAGGGGGGTGTAACTCCCAGCACGGATGTATGAGTAGGTGAATCCCTGGGTGTATGGGTTCATGAGTGCATTTATGAGGTACTGTATGGGCGAGTGAGTGTGCGTATGGCTGTGTCGGTGAGTGAATGGATATCTCAGTGGTATATGGGTGACTAACTGCATATGTGAAAGGCAGTATATGTGAGTGTTGGAGTATATAAGTGACTGTACATGTGAGTGATTGTGAGAGTAGCTGTATGGGTGAGTGTGTGCTTGTGTCAGCGACTGTATGTAGAGAAACTATTTGTTAGTATCTGTATGAGTAGTGAGTGTGTGTGTGTTACTGTATCTGTGAGTAAGTGGCTGTGTGATTGAGTGTTTGGGTGAATGAGTAGGTGTGTAGGTAGCTCTATGGGTGACTGATGGTGTATGAGTGGCTGTATGGGTGTATGAGTGGATATATCAGCAGCTGTATTGGTTAGTGACTGACTATATGAGTGCATGTACAGATGAGTGACTGGATGTGTATGTAGACCTATGAATCAGTAAGTGGCTATCTATGTACTGGTATTGGTGTGTCAATGGTTTCAAGAATGGTAGTCTGAAATTTGGAGTGGGTGTATGATAGGTTATATTGGGGTGTGAGTAGGTGCATCGGAGATTATGTGGATGATGTCATCAGTGATGTCTTCAGTGATGTTATTTGAGATGTCATCAGTGATGCCATCAGTGATGTCACTGACCATGTCATGAGTGATATATTATATGACGTCATCAGCAGTGCATTCCGGGCGTGAGTTATAGTTAGCTCAGCTAACTATAAAGGCTGAATTTCTCTGGTTTTGTACGAGTGAAATGTTAGCCTAACTATAACGACCCTGAAACTTGTGTTTTTTTTAAAATGCAAATTCCTAACTATAACGTCCCTGAAACCTCTGTTTTTTTCAGTGAATTTCTACGGTTTTTTAAATGCTAATTGCTAACTATGCCTACGTAGGTAAGACGTGCAGAAAGAGGAAGAAAGGCGCAGAAAGATGGAAGAGAAGTGCAGAAAGAGGCAAGAGAGGTGCAGAAAGAGGAAGAAAGGTACAAAAAGAAGCAAGAGAAATACAGAAAGAGGCAAGAGAAGTGCAGAAAGAGGAAGAAAGGTGCAGAAAGAAGCAAGAGAAGTGGAGAAAGAAGCAACAGAGGTGCAGAAAAAGGCCTACTTTGCCTGTACCTTTCCACAGACTCATGCAAATTAGCCTAATCACTAATCCTTCTCCCAAGATGTCTTAAACCTCACTTTTCTCTTGAAGGTTCACTATTCATCGACTGCTCAAAATGTTAGGCGCATCAAATGTAAAACAGCGATCCTAACCATATCACTGTTGTAAGTCCCACCAAGTTTCTGAGGGTATACATGTGTGTGTCTGTGCTTTTACCTAGCGACATGTTACATAAAATTAAACATACAAATACTTGAATACCTCTGTTTCAAACAGCATACTCTGTAAATTTGTGTACAAAAAGGTATACCCATGTGCCCTGTATTTCTTTTTGCTCATAATACAGGGCACATTGCGGGGGTTGTTGGGGCTGGGTGCTTTATTCCTTTTGTTTTTTCCTTATGCCTATGATGACCCTGCACTCTGAACGGTACTATACATGGGGTTGCTAGGGACTGTATAATTGCATACAGCGGGGGCTGAGGGAGGACTCAGTAGTGGGTCATGAGGGCCAAGGGGAATCGTTGAGCGGCACCCTAAGGGAGGCTGCAGTTATGGCACTAATAGCACTTGTAATATATTGCTCCCCGAATCCTTAATGAATGCTGTCACTGAAGCTTTTTGTTTGCTTTCTCAGAAAACTAATAAAATTCTGTTTAAAAAATAATAATACAGGGCACATGGGTATTCAATAGTATATTTGAGGGGTTCTATACACCTACATACATAAGACATGTCTGCCTGTGCAACCAAATGACAGAGCAGAACTGAGAAGATTTGACCACCGATAGGAGAAGCTAGCCGCTTTTTAAGCTACCATCTTCAGATGCATAACACTTGTGAGATTACATGTACAAGTAGACCTATACCTCAGTCACGAGAGCACGCAGACCTTTAAACTTGACAGCTTGCACTTCCCATTTGAGTACAGAAAGAGGCAAGAGAAGTGCAGAAAGAGACAAGAGGGGGTGTAGAAAGAGGGAAGAGGGGTGCAGAAAAAGGCAAGATGGGTGCAGAAAGAAGCAAGAGACGTGCAAAAAGAAGCAACAGAAGTGAAGAAAGAAGCAACAAAGGTGCAGATAGAGGCAAGAGAAGTGCAGATAGAGGCAACAGAGATGCAGAAAGAGGCAAGAGAATGGCAGAAAGAGGCAAGAGAGGTGCAGAAAGAGGGAAGAGAGGTGCAGTAAGAGGGAAGAGGGGTGCAGAAAGAGGCAAGAGAGGTGCAGTAAGAGGGAAGAGGGGTGCAGAAAGAGGCAAGAGACGTGCAGAAAGAGGCAACAGAGGTGCAGAAAGAGCGAAGAGGGCTGCAGAAAGAGGCAAGAAAGGTGCAGAAAGAAGCAAGAGAAGTTTAGAAAGAAGGAACAGAGGTACAGAAAGAGGCAAGAGAGGTGCAGAAAGAGGGAAGAGGGGTGCAGTAAGAGGCAAGAGGGGTGCAGAAAGAAGCAAGAGAAGTGCAGAAAGAACCAACAGAGGTGCAGAAAGAGGCAAGAGAAGTTCAGAAAGGCACAACAGAGGTGCAGAAAGAGGCAGGAGAACTGCAGAAAGAGGCAAGAGAGGTGCAGAAAGAGGGAAGAGAGGTGCAGTAAGAGGGAAGAGGGGTGAAGAATGAGGAAGAAAGGCACAGAAAGAAGCAAGAGAAGTGCAGAAAGAGGCAAGAGAGGTGCAGGAAGAGGGGTGCAGAAAGAGGCAAGAGAGGTACAGAAAGAACAAGAGCAGTGCAGAAAGAACCAGTAAAGGTACAGAAAGAGGCAAGAGGGGTGCAAAAAGAGGGAACAGTAGTGCAGAAAGAGGCAATAGTTGTGCAGAAATTGGGTAGAGTTGTTCAGTAAGAGGCAAGAGGGGTGCAGAAAGAACCAACAGAGGTGTAGAAAGAGGCAAGATGGGTACAGAAAGAGGCAAGAGAAGTACAGAAAGAAGCACCTGAGATGCAGAAAGGGGGAAGAGGGGTGGAGAAAGAGGCAAGAGGGGTAGAGAAAGAAACAAGAGGGGTGCAGAAAGAAGCAAGAGAGGTGCAGAAAGAAGCAAGAGAAGTACAGAAAGAAGCAACATAGATGCAGAAAGAGGGAAGAGGGGCGGAGAAAGAAGCAAGAGAAGTGCAGAAAGAAAAAAAGAAGTGCAGGAAGAAGCAACAGAGGTGCAGAAAGTGGCAAGAGGGGTGCAGAAATAGGGAAGAGGGGTGCAGAAAGAGGCACAAGGGGTGCAAAAGAAGCAAGAGAGGTGGAGAAAGAGGCAAGAGGGGTGCAGAAAGAAGCAAGAGAGGTGCAGAAAGAGGGAAGAGGGGTGGAGAAAGAGGCAAGAGCATTGCAGAAAGAAGCAACAGAGATGCAGAAAGGGGGAAGAGGGGTGGAGAAAGAGGCAAGAGGGGTGCAGAAAGAAGCAACAGAGGTGCAGAAAGAAACAAAACAAGTGCAGAAATAAGGATCAGAGGTGCAGAAAGAGACAGGAGGGGTGCAGAAAGAGGGAAGAGGGCTGCAGAAAGAGGCCCAAGGGGTGCAGAAAGAAGCCAGAGAGATGCAGAAAGAAGCAAAAGAAGTGCAGAAAGAAGTAACAGGGCTGCAGAAAGAGGCAAGAGGGGTGAAGAAAGAGGGAAGAGGGGTACAGAAAGAGGCATGAGGGATGCAGAAAGAAGCAAGAGAGGTACAGAAAGAAACAAAAGAACTGCAGAAAGAAGGAACAGAGGTACAGAAAGAGGCAAGGGGGTGCAGAAAGAGGCAAGAGAGGTGCACAAAGAGGGAAGAACGGTGCAGAAAGAGGAAAGAGGGGTGCAGAAAGAGGCAAGAGAGGTGCAGAAAGAAGCAAGAGAAGTGCAGAAAGAAGCAACAGAGGTGCAGAAAGAGGCAAGAGTGGTACAGAAAGAAGCAAGAGAAGTGCAGAAAGAGGCAAGAGGGATGCAGAAACAGGCAGGAGAGGTGCATAAAGAGGGAACAGGGTTGCAGAAAGAGGCAAGAGCGGTTCAGAAAGGGGGAAGAAGGGTGCAGAAAGAGGCAAGAGGTATGCAGAAAGAAGCAAGTGAGGTGCAGAAAGAGGCAACAGAGGTGCAGAAAGAAACAAGAAAGGTGCAGAAAGAATAAGAAAGGTGCAGAAAGTATCACGAGAAATGCAGAAAGAGGCAAGAGAGGCCCTGAAAGAAGCAAGAGTGGTTTGCACACCATTAGTACCAATTTAACACCCACATTTTACAATAAGTAACAGGTGACCATTCTAGGTTTGCAAAGGGCCTTCCACCACGCTGTAACACTTGTCACTGCATTTTTAGTAACGTTTGAGCCGTTTGAGCTAAAAACAACGTTTTATTTGTTCAAATCTGAAGATTATGGAGCAGATGATGGATGATGTGGCAAATGTGGAAAATGTAAAATTGTGCGAAAGGCGGTGCAGCCAAACACCATAATTCCAGTGGCCCTGCTCATATCTCTGACTAGGTCCAGAAGTGCTCCTCAGTGGTTCCTTCTTTTTTTTGTCTCATTGAGTTTATAGTTTAGCTTCTATGGAAACGAGGAAGACTAACCCTGAGTTTACCACTCCACAACACAGACTACCATAACACATAATCCCACTCTACATAATTCCTATACACTAAATACCACATACTTTCTATCCACATAATTTCACTGCACAACATACCACATAATTTCACTACCACAACGTACATCCACTCCACTCCAAAAACATTAGTAAAAAACTTTTACATTTACAACACCAATAGCTCTAACTCTCGCAAATGTGAGATCTATTACATTGCAAATGCTTCTTTAACTAGTAGTCGCGTTTGCAGAGTGGTGGAGCAAGGGGGCTTGGCCTCTGACCAGCGCTCAGGAAGTCCGCTGCGCAGGACTTACAGAAGGTATCAGGAGGGCTTCTTGGCCCCCAATGTCCCTCAGGAGTAAAGTGTACTTCATTCCCCAACCAGTAGTGTGCCAGGAGGTGCGTTTGCAGAGTGGTTGACAAAGGGGGCATGGCCTCTGAAGACTTCTGAGCAATCCCACTGTGTGGGACTTACTGGAGGTAACAGGAGGGGTAGTTGGCCCCCAAGGAAATCCTTGGGGGCCAACTACCCTTCCTATTACCTCCAGTAAGTCCCACACAGCAGGATTGCTACGTTCTCATAGCAGGCCATGCCCCCTTTGCCCATCACTCTGCAAATGTGCTCCCTTGTACGGGGGCCCTGTGGCCCTACTTCCCTTGAGCCTTTTGGGCCCCGGGGACCCCATCTCCTGGGGCCTGAGCCATTTAAAAAAAAAATTACATTGAAAAGGTAGGGGGTGCGAGGCACCCCTTCTGTGGCTAAATACAGCCCCCCATCCCCCATGGCTAGGCCTTTGGTTTTTTTATTTTTAAAGGGGAGGGGGGCTGTGCAGCCCCCTACCCAGGCTGATTTCGGCCCCGGGGACCCCATCCCCAGGGCCCGGCCATTTGTTTTTTTTTATTTAGAAAAGGGAGGTGGGCCATGTGGCCCCCCTCCCGGGCCATTTTTGGCCCTGGGGACCCCATCGACCGGGGCATGGCCTCACATTGGGGACCGGGGGGGAGCCCCAATGCGCCCATGGTCCCAGCCGGCTCCCCACCTCCTGCGGTAGCCAGCATTGCTTTTGGACAAAGGGAGCTGCTGACATGCAGCTCCCTTTGCCCAAAAGCAATTCTGCTTCGCTTCATGGAAGCGAGAGCAGATTTTTGCTTTCACTTCCATGAAGTGAAACAGAAGGTTGCTATGGCAGGGAAGGAGCAGTGCTGTCAGGGTATGACCCTGTGCGCCTGCGTTATGGGCTGTTTTCCTGTATATTTCCATAGAGACTACAATTCCCAGAAGGCCTTGGTGGGAGGGGCCTCCTGGTATATCAATCGGGAGCGCACGTCAAGCAGCGTGCGTAATTCTGAATATGAGGGGAGGCGTTTGATGCAGAGAGAAGGAGCGGATCGTTTCTGACTCCACGGCTGCCTTATGGACTTTGGCGAGCCGTTGTTGGTTCTGAGGCAGACTCGCGGTTACTTGTCTAACCGGAGTCTGCAGTTTCAAGTTTGCGAGCGCCGAGGGAGGCGTTGCTGCGTGACAGGCATCGAGGCTTCTGGACAGCTGCACCGGGTAAGGCTGAGTCGAGGCTTCATCGGCTGTTGAAGTATCAGAGCGGTTCGGGCGTGGGAGGCGCTTGACTGGGAAAGACCGCGCTCCCGCTCTAACTTTACTTTTGAAGCCGCCTATGACAGTGCTATCAGAGGGTGCCTTTTTGTATGCCTTAAATACTTTTAGAGTGAGTGAGAGACGCCAACATTATAATTGCTGATTGCTATACTGGATCCTTGCTCTGGATTGATGGATTTGGATTATCCCAGGATCTGGCGAATGATGTAATTTGCTTGATTCTCTGCCCAGAGAATATTTGGGTTATTTAAAACCCACAGGATTTGGAGTTCGTACTTTCCTTTGTTTTTTATTCTTTCAACCTTCTATCTCTGCTGGTGGCATTACAGTTTTGGCTCATATATTATTTGAGAAAGGGATTTGAACAACAAGGGTATGTAGGAGTATGGGAGGTATTTAATAAAGACCTGAAGGAGCTATGAATGCGGAATAATCTGTGTGCTTTGTGTTATAGGTGTATCCTCCTCCTGTGCGAGACGAATCGTGCCTGAGGTAGTGAGGTCACAAAGAAACACTGTGGGTGGTGGAACTTGTTTTACAGGTACTAGTCCCCCCTAGTGAGACCTTTTGAGAGTAGCTAGAATTGCAGGCATGTATTAATCTATGTGTTTTTTGGTTACAGGTCTCCCTTTCCTGGCTGATCCCACCCTAATTCCTTTCCCTCACTTGATCGCCCCAAAACTCTGTACCTCAGGTGTTAGAGTTGGGGATGTCGAGAGGTGGACCCCTTTGAGCATCAACCAGATCCCGAGGAGTTCCTGTGGTTTTGACAGAATTACGCACCCACGAGATACACTCCTCCCTATCTGAGCGATTCCCAAAGATGGCGTCTTTGAAAGAAGTACTGCAGGCATTGGTTGAGGTGCAGCAAGAATTAGCAGCTTCTAGAGCTGAGACAGCTGCCCTTAGGGAAAGATTGGACAGGCAATCCAGGAACCCGTTTGATGCTTCCACCTCTCAGATCCAAGTACACGTCCCTCCGCCTATACCTTTGACTAGCCCAGAACGGTATTCAGGGGATCCTTTGAAAATACAGACCTTTTTGACACAGGTAACGTTGCACTTTTCATGCAAACCCGCCTCCTTCCCTAATAATCACTCAAGGGTGGCGTTTGCCATATCTTACTTGACAGGGGACGCTGTCAATTGGGCGGTCCCCTTGGTAAAGCGTGATGATCCGGTATTGTCCGACTGGAATGCCTTTCGTAGGGAGTTTGAAAGGGTGTTCGATCGTCGGGCGACCACGTTTAGTGCTGACAGAGAGCTGTTGGAGCTGAAGCAGGGAAGGCAGGATTTAATCACATACTTGACTTCTTTTAACCGGTTGATAGCCGAAACCGCATGGCCGGAAGAAAAACGTATGTCACTCTACTACCAGGGACTACGAGACGACATGAAGGACGTGTTGGCCCAGATTGATCCCCAACCCACCACTTACACTGACCTGATGAATTTGACTCTACGGTTAGATCACCGACTGGCAGAAAGGGGAGGGGAGCGTAGGAGAGGAGGCAGAACTAGTGGTTATGGCGAGAAAGGGAACAGACCACTGAACACTTCTAGTGATGCAGGACCGGAACCAATGGAGGTAGGAGCTATCAGAGCACCTTTATCCAGAGCAGAGAAAGAGAGTCGCAGAGTACAGGGCCTTTGCATGTACTGTGGGAAGAAGGGACATTACGTGAGGGAATGCCCTCATAAACCCAAGGGGTCGGGACCATATCGTTCCAACAATACACGGCTAGTGTTACTGAGAAAACCAGTATGGTGGGAGCAGAGGTAGAAGCATCACAGAGACAGGATGTAATGTTGCCTTCACTGGCAGTTATAAACGCAGAGGATACTGAATCCCACATGGTGCTATCTATGATTCTTACCGCAGGTCAGCAAATGCACAGGGTGTGGGTGATGATTGATTCAGGGGCCACTGGGAACTTTATTGACACTGGGTTAGTAGAACGGTTAGAGCTGTGACGCATACCCAGAGAGACCCCTGAGAAGGTGTTGGCCGTGGACGGTAAACCCATCAAGTCAGGTCCCATTATCGAACAGACGGAGAGAGTAGGGTTGGTTTTGAAGGGAAGCAACAAGACCACGTAGAAGACATTACATTGAACATCATCGAAGCACCACAATATGAGGTTATTTTGGGGGTGCCGTGGTTATGGCAACACAACCCCTGGGTCGACTGGAAAAAGAAGACAGTAGCATTTCAGTCAGATGAGTGTAGGATGAACTGTTTGCATACTCCTGGTTCTCATCTTCTGGCTCTTTCACAGAGGTCCCATATAGCTACTGCTGCTGAACAAGAGATGGTGCTTCCTTCCATGTACGCTTCTTACAGGGAGGTTTTCTGTGAAGAATCAATCAATCAATCAGTCATTTGTAAAGCGCGCTACATACCTGGGAGGGTCTCAAGGCGCTGGGGGGCCGTACTGTCAGGGTATGACCCTGTACGCCTGCATTACGGGCTGTTTTCCTGTATATTTCCATAGAGACTACAATTCCCAGAAGGCCTTGGTGGGAGGGGCCTCCTGGTATATCAATCGGGAGCGCACGTCAAGCAGCATGCGTAATTCTGAATACGAGGGGAGGCATTTGATGCGGAGAGAAGTCGTCCGTCCTGAAGGAAGGAGCAGATCGTTTCTGACTCCACAGCTGCCTTATGGACGTTGGCGAGCCGTTGGTGGTTCTGAGGCAGACTCGCGGTTTCTTGTCTAACCGGAGTCTGCAGTTTCAAGTTTGCGAGCGCCGAGGGAGGCTTTGCTGCGTGACAGGCATCGAGGCTTCTGGACAGCTGCACCGGGTAAGGCTGAGTCGCGGCTTCATCGGCTGTTGAAGTATCAGAGCGGTTCGGGCGTGTGAGGTGCTTGACTGGGAAAGACCGTGCTCCCGCTCTAACTTTACTTTTGAAGCCGCCTATGACAGTGCTATCAGAGGGTGCCTTTTTGTATGCCTTAAATACTTTTAGAGTGAGTGAGAGACGCCAACATTTTAATTGCTGATTGCTATACTGGATCCTTGTTCTGGATTGATGGATTTTGATTATCCCAGGATCTGGCGAATGATGTAATTTGCTTGATTCTCTGCCCAGAGAATATTTGGGTTATTTAAAACCCACAGGATTTGGAGTTCGTACTTTCCTTTGTTTTTGATTCTTTCAACCTTCTATCTCTGCTGGTGGCATTACAGTTTTGGCTCATATATTATTTGAGAAAGGGATTTGAACAACAAGGGTATGTAGGAGTATGGGAGGTATTTAATAAAGACCTGAAGGAGCTATGAATGCGGAATTATCTGTGTGCTTTGTGTTATAGGTGTATCCTCCTCCTGTGTGAGACGAATCGTGCCTGAGGTAGTGAGGTCACAAAGAAACACCGTGGCTGGTGGAACTTGTTTTACAGGTACTAGTCCCCCCTAGTGAGACCTTTTGAGAGTAGCTAGAATTGCAGGCATGTATTAATCTATGTGTTTTTTGGTTACAGGTCTCCCTTTCCTGGCTGATCCCACCCTAATTCCTTTCCCTCACTTGATCGCCCCAAAACTCTGTACCTCAGGTGTTAGAGTTGGGGATGTCGAGAGGTGGACCCCTTTGAGCATCCACCGGATCCCGAGGAGTTCCCGTGGTTTTGACAGACACATGATTACTAGTGAAGGGACATGTGTCCTTCACGCGGAGGTGTCTGTTGGCCTCCCTACCTAGAAGGTTCTCCAGTCTTCCTTGATGGGCTGGTTGCTCACGAGTGGCTGGGGTATGTGTGGAAGGTATGTGTGTGCATTTTGTATGTGACGTGGATTATGTGTGGACCTTGGACGCATCCAGGAGTGTGCCTGGTGGAATGGGTTTCCGACTTGTGTTTGAGGCAGCCTCACATGGGGAAAGGTCTGTGCTCGGCTGCCCGGGTCCCTAGAGCCCCAACTCTGTGATTCCCACCTGCCCCCTGAAATGAGGCTACGGCGCAGGAGAGTGCCCTCTGGATGGGGTGTGAGGACCTGGACGCAACTTCATTGGTTTGGAGAAAGAGTCGTTGCCTACAATGTGGCACAGATGCTTGAATTGTCTATGGCCCTGTACGATTCTCTAGTGCGCTGCCTCCCTCCCGGAACACCAGGGACCACCTCAGTCCCTTCTCTGACTGGAGCAATGCAGAGAGGTGACAGGCTGAGCCTGCACTGACCCAGGAAGTGCTGGCCGCGTGGAGACCCGTCACGTCCTACCAGGATATCAGCCCTTGTTGTGTCGCCAGCTTTGCCTTGGGAGTGCATGCCCCGATCTGTTGGCACCCTAGCACTGACACCATCTAACCCTAAGCAGAAGTTGAAAAGTTAAGGCGCCTTTTAAATCCTGTGTGCCCTGTCTTACAGGGAGTGAATGGGCACCAGAACCACCACCAGCCCCTTCTTGTGCCTCATGCCCTCTTTAGCAGGCACTAAACGCCGTCCCTGCAACCCCCCTGTGAGGGTCCCTCTGGGTGGACGCTCCACCATGTGTTTGGGGGAGAGGTCCTGTTCAGTGGGTTCGGAGGGGTTTCATAGGAAGTGTGTGAAACACTTACAACACGCTTACACACAAGAACCCTAAGCCCAACTCCCCGTTAATGGCACCACTTCATGGCACCGGGGGCTGGTGGCTGCTAGGGGTGGCAAGAGGAACGCCGAGACGGTGCCTGTGCTGTTGACTGTTGAGACTGCAGACATCGCCCCTGGACCACGGACCCGAAGATCGTGACAGACATTGTGCAAAGACTGGGGCGGGGTGGAAAACTATAGCGTTTAGCACAGAGGCGCTACAGCAGTTTGGGGTCTGATGTCTGACGAGGAAGGTGCTAGTTCTTTATTTCTAAGTATAGCCCTATTTTATGTATAGTGTTTGTAATATGTATATTACTTTCTCATAGACAAAGTAAAGCACAGCCTGAAGTGTTCGCTCATTGGGTGATATTTCTGTGTTAGGTTGTATCTGAGTGTGTAGCTCCCCCTCCCTCCCCCCTCTTAAGTAAGCCTTTGGCGGCTCTGCCTCACTCTCCCTAGAGTCAGGTGATAAAGGGGATTACCTGGTAATTCAGTTTGTTGTCCAGCAGCACAGTGTGCCTAGGAGGCCGGGGGTAAACAAGCAATCCCTGACTGTGATTCAGCCACTCAAGACAGGTGTCACAGGACACAACAATAACACTGTGCTGGTACTAACAGGACGGCAATAGCATTGCATAAGACCAGGCAGGGAACCTGTTATTATTTCTTGGCATTTCAAAATCACATATTCTATTCAGTTTTATCAATATAGCCTTTCATGACACTTTATTTGCTGGTGTGATTTGTTGGTCAGTCAATGCCTGTGCTGCACTGGTCTGTGTGTACATTTTATGCTGCAATTCCCGCCCGGGAGGTTTGACTCTGTATTTCATCTTGTCAAAGTAGATAAAACGAGAACACGGTGGATGAACAAGACCAAATTCAGTATTTACAGTGTCATGGCTCTGACTTAGTACGGCAGTGAGCGCTGGACAAAAAACAATTCGTTTTATGTTTGAGGAATGTCAGATGGGTGCATGTGCTCAATGTAGATCCAGAACTGCTGTGTACCCCTCCCAGAGACGCTGCAAACGTGCCCACCGGAGCCGAGTACCGAACACCTGCTCTTTAGTTACTCCCACATGACAGCATGTCTGGGAGTGGCGGTGATTCAACAGAGACACGGGTGTATGAGAGAGAGGAACCTGTAGGACCGCTCCCCAGCTCCTTCTGCCCTGTATGGGGCGGAGACCCTCCTACTGCTCCCGTCTTGGACAATTTATAGCAGGGCAGGGTTTTTCTAGAACAATATTTAACTTTTGACTGTATCAACTATGACATCCTTTTCATCGGCAGAGTTTGGAGCCCACGGCCGGGCATAGGTTTTCTTCCGCTAGAGAAGTCACCGTGCTGTGCATATACTTCCGGTCACCGTGCTGTGTATATACTTCCGGTCACGGTGCTGTGTATATACTTCCGGTCACCGTGCTGTTCATATACTTCCAGGGCCGGCTCTAGGGCGGTGCGATCGCTGAACGAAATTACAACAAATTTGCCAGAAAGCTAGATGTTGGTCCAGAAAGTGTGCTTTTTGTGATTTGGTGTAAATCCTTTCAGTAGTTTCAGAGATATTTACATTTAAAAAATATAGATATATGGTAACCCAACAGCCTACTGAAACCCTACTGAAATTTGATTGACTGCCAACACTTCAACCAGGAAGTGTTGGCAGCCAATTTGGGACTCGGTTGAAAATGTAAAAAAAAAAAAAGAAAAGGGGTCAGGATAGAAACACCCTGACCCCCTAGGCCTCAGAAGGGGGTCCCAATGGGACCCCGCAGTACCAATAAAACCCCTTTTTTTATTTGCGGCGGTATCCTCGGATCCGGCCCAAAATGTTAAGAAAAACAAAGCACGGAACCCCTCTCTTTGTTCATTATTGGCCCCTGTGTGGGCCAGGCCCCAGGGGTATTCTTAATTATAGGAGGGGGGGGTGCATGTGCCCTCCCTACTGAGGCTTATTATGCCCCAGGGACCACCATCTCCTTCTTTAAATATTAAAGTGGGGAAGATCCGTATGGCCTCCACCACTGACCCGGGGACCACCACCTCCCTGGGGCTTTATTGAAAATATGTGCAAGGGGGCCATGTGGACCCCACCGCAGCCCTGGGGGATGCAACCTCCCCGGGACTTCATTGTAAATTAATGCAGGGAGGCCCGCACAGACCCCCCCACAGCCTTTGAGGCCGCCACCTTCCTGGGGCTTTTTTTAAATTGAGTGCAGGCGGTTGTGCCCCCGGCAGCCCCGGGGACGACAATCTCCCTGGGGCAAATACAAACAAAGGAGGGGGGCCATGCGGCCCTCCTCCTGGAGCCCTAGTAGGTCCTGGGGACCGCCACCCACCAGGGAAAGCTCCAGCAATGTCCCTGGTTGCCTACCTCTGGAACATTGTAGTTTGCTATGGCTTGGTGGGAGCACCACTCCCGCCAAGCCATTGCAAACTCTGCTCTGCTTTTAGTAAGCAATAGCACAAAATGCTCTGGCTTACTAGAAGCAGAGCAGAATTGATTTTGGACAGAGGGAGCTGCATGTTAGCAGCTCCCTCTTTCCAAAAGCAATGGCGGCTCCTGCAGGATGCGGTCCCCAATGGGAAAAACTGGGTGCTCTGGGTGGGATCGGGGCACCCAGTATTGTGGCCAGGGCCCGGGGGTTTGGGTCCCCGGGGTGAAAATCTGCCTGGGAATGGGGGCCACATGCCCCCTTCCTTTAATTAAAAATAAAGAAATAAAAAAAAACACCAGGTCCTGGGGGATGGGGGCCCGGGGCCGTAATCAGCCTAATGAGGGGGGCCATGTAGCCCCATTCTAAAAATGTTGGGCCCCAGAGGATGGGGTCCCCAGGGATAAATATGACCTAGGGAAGAAGGGCCACACGGTCTCACTTCCTTTATAATAAAATAAAATGAAAAAAGAAAATGCTACAGGCACGATGCTGGAGGCCCCGCCCCCTTTCTCCACCATTCTGCAATTGCACCTCTTGCTGAGCTGGTGGTTGGGGGATGAAGTCCCCATGGCTGCTGAGGGTCCTTAGGGGCCAACAAGACTTCCCGTTACCTACAGTAAGTCCCACACAGCTGGATTGCTGAGTGGTGGTCAGAGGCCATGCCCTCTCTCTCCACCACTCTGCAAACGTGTCCCTTGGCACACTGCTGGTGGGGGAATGACGTCCCCTTGCCTCCTGAGGGCCTCAGGACTAAAGTGGACTTCTTCCCCCAACCAGTAGCGTGCTTGGAGGCTCATTTACAGAGTAGTGGAGAAAGGGGGTGGTGGCCTCCAAAGACCTCTCAGCAATCCCACTGTTTGGTACTTACTAGAGGTAACGGGAGGGGTAGTTGGCCCCAAAGGACCCCCTGGAGCCAACGGGACTTCAAACCCCAGCCATCAGTGCTCCAGGAGGCGTGTTTGCAGAGTGGTGGAGAAAGGGGGCATGGCCTCTGAAGACCTCTCAGCAATCCCGCTGTGTGGGCCTTACTGGAGGTAATAGGAGGGCTTGTTGGCCCCCAAGGACCCTCTGGAGCCAAGGTGACCTCATCCCACAACCATCAGTGCGCCAGGAAATGCGTTTGCAGAGTGGTGGAGAAAGGGGGCGTGGCCTCCGAAGACCTCTCAGCAATCCCGCAGTGTGGGCCTTACTGGAGGTAATAAGAGGGCTTATTGGCCCCCAAGGACCCTCCTGTTACATCCAGTAAGTCCACCAGGGGGATTACTAAGAGGTATTGGGAAGCCATGCCCCCTTTCGCCACCACTCTGCAAACGCATCTCCTGGCGCACTACTGGTTAGGGACGGAAGTCCTCTTGGATTCTGAGAGTCCTTGGGGGCCAAGAAGCCCTCCTGGTACTTTTCTGTAAGTCCTACACAGCGGGATTCCTGAAAGCTGGTCAGAGGCCCGCTCCCTTTCTCCACCACTCTGCAAATGTCATTACTACTTAAAAAAACCATAGAAATTCACTGAAAAAAACAAAGGTTTTCAGGGACATTAAAGTTAGGAATTAGCAATTAAAAAACCCTAGAAATTCACTGAAAAAAACCAGAGGTTACAGGGATGTTATAGTTAGGGGTGGGCGGAGTTCACAGAATCCTACTATGCAGAATTCCGCAGAGTTGAAAAAAAACTCTGCTGTGCTATGCCAAATTCCGCTTGCGGGCGGAGTTTGCCAGCGCCCCTGTTCGCTATGCGTTGGGAACACGAAGTACGTCTGTGTGCTCCAAAATTACACGTGAACGGCACTACGCAGTTCTCAAGTGTGTTCTCGCGTTCTAAATCGCACACGAATAGCATGCCGTGGTCCGCATGGGCACAGCCATCTTGTTTTTCTGCTTTCTGTTATGGTGCTGGGCCTAAATTTTATCCGTCCTGAATCTTTGTACTCCTCCTCCTTTATTACTTTTCTACCCCTCATTTTTATTTTGTATAATAAATAGTGTGTGTCTCTGTGTTTGTACATTTTCCATTTTTGTGTAAATGTTTCATGCTTTTGTGACTTTATTTCCCCTTCTTTCCTTATTTCTTTCCTTTTTACTTTCTCTTCCTTTTCCTTATTATTTCCCCACCCAGCGCAATGGCCGAGGGACGACTTCCTTGCGGGCAGCGTCAGCGCCACCCAGGTTTGCAGCACTGGGCGATCTTTGGAGAGGAGGAGGTGGCAGCACTAGTTTTTTTGTGCAGTGCCGCCTCCCCTCTATGCTGGCAGCAGGTGGGAGGCCCGGTAACAGATTCCCCCTGCGGGAGCACTGGCGGTTCTGGTGGATGGTGCGCCGGTGCATGCGGCGCACCAGCCTGGTTCGCCGCACCGCCCAGCAGCTGAAGCACCATTGGGCGGACATTCTGGACCGAGAACAGGACCTGCTCGATCTGCTACGCATCGAGATTCTGTGGCTCGGTGGGTATTAATTATTTGTTGTGTTTGTGCTCTACAATGGTAAAAAAAAATCTGAATAGTATGCTGCTAGCACTCAGAGGTAAGGTATGTTAAGTTTACGCTGGTATATTATTGTGTGATCCAGTTTCTAGTTTCTGCTAGGCAGGTGCTGTTACCTAATCGCACTAATCTGGCGCTCGCTTTGGCTGATTAATTAAGAAGCCATTACAGACTGTTCTCCTTTCACTATAGTGAATCACTGAGCAGTGTGTTTCTCTGTGACTGTTTATGTAGCTTATACAGTTCCAGGTTATTTAATTGAATTCACAGTGATGTGAAGTATGCATCTATGCATTGCAAAAAATGGAGACTGAGCTGGCTCATCGAAGGTTTTGAGAAATGGGAATAGATAGAATCAAAGATCATTCACTGCAATAAATTGGTTCCAAATGTAGTTTTTGTTAAGGAGATTTGGAGTATGGATTTAACAACAGTCAATAGATTCGAGTTGAATCTAGTAGTACTATAGGTGATCTGTTTTAGCGACTGCGTTTGCTTTTTATAAAACATTTTGTGGAGATTATTAACAGAATCAGCAATCTATTTTTATTTATCTTCTAAATTTCTTTCATCAGCATCCAAGGGCAAGAAGAGGGACTTTTCTAAGGATCCAGGAGAAGCTGGTCAGGCGGTGCAGGCCACCAGCACCGCTACCGAAGGCTCTGCTGATCCCAGTAAGTCCTTATATGATTGTTGTGGACTTCTTAGGGTACAATCTTGGGGTATTGGAATGTTGGTGCTGTTTATTGTGAAGATTCAGATAGCAGGCTAAAGTAAGCTAGTATTTCAAATAAAAATCACCATGTATGTTTGTTGAGAAGGCTTTCCTTGTAATGCTTATGCCTAGCTCTAACACAGTTTAGTTCACAAGACAGTGGCCATGGTAATCATGGACCACACCCCACCGCCCTCAATGTTGTGTGCTGCAGACCAGTTCATTTATAGTTACAGTATACCAGCAGTTTCCCATGACAGTGCAGCAAGGCTGGAAAAAAAGTATGAGGTTCCACTCCCATTGCATTTGCTATCCAACACCATATGTCTTTCATTGACCATTATTCCATGCCTGGCTTGTCTAACTTTGTGAACCAACCAATCAAATGCCCAGAGTGATATTTGGAAGATACTGATGTGCTAACTGAGCTGTAGTGCTGCTTTGCAGTTGTATTTGGGGTTGCGCATCTGGGATCTAAATTATATGTAATGTTTTATTCTAGCCACACAGAACATTGGTGATGCTGGCTCCAGTGCCCCTGCAGGAGGAGACGGGTCAGTTGGAGGGGGATAAGTGGCAGCAGGGACAGGCACTGGTAAGTCACATAATTGCTTGCAATTACTATGCTCACTACCTATTGCCATGGCATCGTTCGTCGTCATAAAAAATGACCGTGAAGTGAACCCCCCAGCTTTATCAGCCACATCAGTGGATGAGATATTATGGCCTCTTCTATCTGCAATGCTGCAAAATCTCACATAATGAGCTTTGATGGCTTGAGGGAGACATGAAAGAATGGAAGGTAACTTAAAAGAAAGGAAATGGAATATGAGTTAAAGGGTGCGCTGGTGGGTAAAGGGATGGATAGGCGAAAGTATGGTTTGAAGTAAAGGTTGCTATTGAATGGGTGGATAATGTATTGGAACTTTTGGTGAAAGACTGGATGGGAGAAAGTAAAGCTTAATCATGGTGGCTATGGGTCAATTAGAATGAAAGGACGAATTAATATTTGGATATTGAGATGAATAAGCAAGGCAGCTCTTCTTCTCATGAGGAGCATGCTGCTGCTCACCTACTCTGCTTAATTGGTTTATGTCGGGTTATCACTATCATTCAAAGCTATGGTTCTAAGTGGGGGTTATTTATTTATTTTTATTCTTTGTTCTACTCCCTTGACTCGCTGTATTTGTTAAGTGAGCCAGATCTATCCTACCTATCATTCATCATTGCCCCCTCCCCGCCCATGGCATTTTTGCCAACTATGACCGAAGTGCAGTATGGGTCAATCAATTTGTGACTGCAGTGATGGCTGTGTAATGTGCTTCTGCTTCAGTTAATTCAGCATTTACAAAGTTTTCAATGCATTGCAAACCGAACACACAAAGTGTGTTGCCCCTTCGCCCACTCAGTCACCTCTTGGTACATCACTCCTTTATTTTTTCCTAAGTTCAGCGCCTTGACACCTTTTGGCAAATGTTGCGCTTTGCAAACATTTTTCATTCATTCATAAGTTCTTCCGTCCCAGCCTACCAAATTGGAAAATCCATTCTTGGCCACATTTAATGCGATACCCATGTGAAGTGATTCCAGAACATATTCCATGGTTTTCCATAACAGATTTAATTTACACTTGTTCATATTTTTCACTTTCGAATTGTACTGTGACTGAATAAGCCAAAGATGATGAACCGATTATCAGTGTAGTGGCCCCTCCATTATATATAAAAAAGCTCTACCCTACCTGTCTAATCCCTCAACCCTACCCCCAGCAGTAGAGAAAATCAAGTTTCCTTTCCTTGGTTACTGCCCAGCAAACGAATTTGTTGGAAATAAGAGGTGGCGGGTGAGGCCACAGAGTAAAGTGGGAGTAAGTGCATGATTTGATGTCAAGTTTGACATATGGGATACACAGTGATGAATGTGCCAAATAAACTCTATATAGTCCGTTCCTTTACCTGTAGTGCAGTCCATTAGATCCATTTTCCTTAACGTCTACTTACGGCAGACAGGATAATATATTAATATCAGCATTTCATACATGAGGTGTGTGACTGATGTAGTATCTTATTTATTATTCATCTGCCTCTTTGGAGACAGGGTAGATAGAGAAATGCATATGGCAAAGAGCAGGGCCATTGCAATTAAAAATAAATAATTGTCAACTACAGCTGCAAACAGTAGCAAACTAGCAGATGCACTGGATAGCAATGAGCATGGCTTCATTATTTTAGCACCACACACAACCTATACTCCATATAGTGCATAATGCCATACTCATTAATGAGAAGTCATTTATTTTTCAACTCAATGTGTCTGACTCTGTTTATAGTTACTTGAAAAGCCTTTAGAAGAAAAAATAATAATAAAAATCACAGTTTTTAAAAAACAAAATCCTGTGATGTTATTCTCTGCCTGTTAATACTTTTCTACCACACAGTCACTGCTTTTTTATGTTTGGCAACATGCGTGGGTAAAACATAAAATTGGCCTTGTGACTCTCCTAATCATAATCATATCAAATAAATTCCATTGGCCCTAGGGGACCAGCAATGTACTGCTACTGTGCCACCCAGTATTTGAAAACAATTGTTTGCAGAGAGCATTATTTACAATTTGTCCTTTTTTGTTTTTCTCAATTTAGCTGCTCCTGCTGGTCCAGCCAGACAACCCAACAGGCTGGAGAGAGTGGCCCGCTTGCGATGGCAGAGGCTGGAGCATATCCATCAGGAATACCGGCGGCTGGTGGTCCTGGAAGATGATGAGGAGGAAATGAATGCACAACAGCTGGGTCCCAGTGCAAGCCGGTTCCCCTCAGCCTATAGCCTCCCGGCCATCCCATCGCCGGCGGTGCCACCAGCCAAGTGCTGCCACCCCACCACACTGGCAATAGGCCATTGCTGCACTGCATCCTGCAGTGGCTGGACACCATCGAGATCCGGCTCACCACAATGGAGCAGAGCCTGGACCAGCTCTGGACCGACATCCATAATACCCTCTTCTAGCCCTTTTTTAAATGTTTTGTTTGGGTGGGAGGGATTTGTTGTTTGTTGGGGCTGGGTGGAGAGGATGGGAAGGGAGTTGGGACTAGAGAGACTTTTTCTTGGACTTTTGGAGTTTTGGGGCTTGGGTCAGTTTTGTTTGGGAGAGTGGTGGGCATGTTGTTTGGGTGGAGAGGGTGGGTTTCTTTGTAAATAAATAAAGGGGGAAACTATTTTTTTAATCTAAATTTATGCCTGAAGTAGTTTCTTTTACCTTTACTTTGCACTGCTTCCTTCAAGTAGTTTTACGCAGCCTGTTTATGTGGTTGTAACTTAAGAGAGCGTAGCAGTTAGTTATAGAGTCTAGGCTTATACTTCTCTAACTATCTTGACCCTTATGGGGAATGCTACAATGATGACCTATATTGTGTAGACCTATCTAGATAAAAAACAGTAGCAGTTAATTTATTTCTTACTAAGTTAAATTACATCCATACTAGTTGTCTTTCCTGAATATACATGAGCAATAACAGGGGGGGCATCACAACTTCACAAGCGCGGTCCCACTTCCAGTTCCACCCAGGTGAGCCCCAACTGTAGGACTGATCTGAATGATTGATTGATTATCCATTGTAGGCAACTAAATGGAAGTAGAAAGACTGAGTAAGTGGGTTATATATTTATCAAAGATTTACAAAGAATTGACACCACCTGAGTACTACGTGATGACACAATGAGAATGCCTGATTGTGCTAAAATAGAAAAAATAGCAATGCTAGTAAGATTTGGCTAATGTGGAGCTAGCAGTATTATTTGTGAAATACTCAAGTTATGCTACACAAAATGGCTGTGAGCCACATGGTCACAACAACCAGCAAGGAGGCATGGTCACAAACAGAGAAGACATGCAGGCCTATGGGGAGAGCACACTGGCTGGCTACACAACACGGCCGCCAGCCACATGGGTAGAACAACAACAACCAGCAAGAAGGCATTGCTACTTACAAAGAAGACATGCAGGCCTATGGGGAAGCACACTGGCTGGCTACACAAAATGACCACCAGCAACATGGTCAGAACAACAACAACCAGCAAGAAGGCATTGTCACAAACAGAGAAGACATGCAGGTCTATGGCAAAAGCACACTGGCTGGCTACACAAAATGGCTTCCAGCCACATGGTCACGACAACAGCCAGCAAGAAGGCATGGCCACAAACAAAGAGGACATGCAGGCCTATGGGGAAAGCACACTGGCTGACTACACAAAATGGCCGCCAGCCACATGGTTAGAACAACAACAACCAGCAAGAGGGCATTGCTACTTACAAAGAAGACATGCAGGCCTATGGGGAAAGCACACTGGCTGGCTACACAAAATGACTGCAAGCAACATGGTTAGAAGAACAACCAGCAAGAAGGCATGGCCACAAACAGAGAAGCCATGCAGCACCCATGGCAAAAGCACACTGGCAGGCTACACAAAATGGCCGCCAGCCACATGGTCACAACAACAAGCAGCAGTCCTGGAAAACAAAGAACACATGCAGGCCTAGGGTGGACACTAACGATACAAAATGGCCCCTGGCCACATAGCATAACGAACAACAATGGCAAATGGTGGCCTATGGCAAACACACATACACACACACTGGCCAGACAAAAGAGGCGATGCCAAAAATGAAAATTAACAGGACTAAAAATGTTTACAACAACACACATCATCCAAAGCCATTACCCCACCGATGCACTGGTTGCAGGAGAAAAAAAATGAAATAGCGCTAAAAAAAGATTTTGTATTTTAATCCAATGTCATCCATGGCCTAAATGATGATTCAATTCAACAGACACCACAGAAACAGTTGTCTCATGCACCCATGAATAGTACAGGGTCACCTGGCTGGAAGGCCCACTGGCAGACTAGGCCACAAAGTGAATTAAATCAATATTGCAAATTTATTAAACATTTTGAGAACATGTAGTAAACTGTGCAACATTTTTCATTGACAAAAGAAGAAAAATTAAATGCAAAAAAATAACTAGACACCTACTAAAACTGCAGGCCACTCACCACAATAAATTTTAAAAAGCAAATAAAAGTACAAATAAATCCAGGTGAATGCCCCCACTCAAACAAACAACACCGTTATACACCAGTTTTTCAACTTACTTGTGATATCTCATACACAAAGTTCTTAAATCCAATGGTATATATGCAGCAGACAAAAAGAGTGATCCTTCCAGCTCCAAATCCCAATGAAAAGTGACCAGTAGAGGGACAAAGCACTGGGAGGAGCCTGCTGGACAGGAACAATAAGTTGGAGTCTCTAGAGCACTTCTTTCTGGTTTGAAACAAAAAAGTTTTAAATAATGGCTTCTAACACAAAAAAAACAACTCCAACTGAAGAAAATCCACTCCAAATGCCTCTAAGCTGCATTCTCAAGCAGAAAAGCTGCTTGACTGCTACGTTTGCGATGGCGATCGGCACTGAGGATGCTAGATTGGTACAGTTGTGGCCGGAAGCTGTGCAAGTGAGCGCAAAGTCTTGCTGGAGCTTGCTAGCGGTGTGAGAAGTCTCACGCACGTTTGCAAATGGCCCAAGAGTATTGGCGCTCGCAGTTGAGAGCCAAAAGAAAACTCGAGCGTGTGAACAGAGAAAAAACTGTGCTTCGTGCCCGAATGGTGGGATTCAGGAATTCCGCATTTCTCCGTGGATTGCCTGAATTCCGCAAACTCCGTGAGGGGAGTGGAGTTTGCAGCCCGGGCTTAGTTATAGTTCGGAAATAGAATGTAAAAAACCTTAGAAATTCACTTAAAAAAACAAAGGTTACAGGGGCGTTATAGTTAGGCTCAGGTTTCACTCATACAAAATCAGAGAAATTCAGCAATTATAGCAGTGTTGTAGCAATAGTGGGGGTGGTCCCCCTCAGGCGGCATGAGTTTTGGGGGGCAGTGGCCTCCCACTGCTCTTACCTGCTGTCTCGGGGCAGCAATAGCAAGCACCCCCCGCACTTCAATACGGGCGCCGCGCGGCGGCAAACGGAGAAATCTCACCAGCACCACCACCCCCGCTCTTCAATGTGGCCACCGTGAGGAGCGGCAAATGCAGGGACCACCACGGGTGGCCAAAGGGCTAGCTACACCCCTGAGTTATTAGCTGAGCTAACTATAACTTACGGCCCGCAATGCATTGCTTATGACCTCACATATTACATCATTCATGACATGGTCAGTGACATCTCTGCTGATATCTCTGCTGACATCACTGATGACATCATAATGTGAGTGTAAGTGTTTTTAAGAATTTATGGGTGTTAAACATATATACTAACCTACTACAAAAGCTAAATCAGTGCACCAGGTTCACTACTACTAAGTGATACTACTTCTAGCATATATTATGTGAGTGGCTGTGTGACTGAATGAATCCTTCTGTGTATGGGTGTGTAAGTGGCTCTATGGGTGTATAAGTGGGTGTGTGAATAGCGGTGTGGGGAAGTGAGATGCTGTGTGAGTGGCTGAATTGGTGAGTGAGTGGATGCGTCAGTGGCTGTATGGGTGAGTAAGTGGTGGTGTCAGTGGCTCTATTGGTGGGTAAGTGGGTATGTAGTGACTGTATGGGTGAGTGAGTGGGTTTCTGAATGGCTGTATGAGTGAGTTACTGGGTGTGTAAGTGGATGCATGGGTGAGTGACTGGCTGTTTCAGTGGGTGTTTGGTTAAGTGAGTTGGTGTGTGAGTGGCTGTATTGGAGAGTAAGTGTCTGTGTGAATGGCAGTATGGGTGAGTGAGCGGATGTGTGAGTGCTTGTATGGATGTGTAAATTGGTATGTAAGTGGTTGTGTGAGTGTGTGAGTGAGTGTGTGAGTGCTTGTATGGGTGAGTCGGTGACTGTGTTGAGAGGCTGTATGGGTGAGTGAGTGGGTGTGTGAGTGACTGTGTAGGTAAAAAAGTAGATGTGTGAGTAGCTGTATGGGTGACTGTGTGGCTATGTGACTGGCAGCACAGGCGAGTGACTGGTTGTATGAGTGGGTGTATGGGTGAGTGAATGGTTGTATGAGGGGCTGTAGGAGTGAGTGAGTAGGTGTGTGAGTGTGTGGCTCTTTGGAGGAGTGAGTAAGTATGTGAGTACTGGTATGGGTCTGAATGGGTATGTGGATGGTTGTATGGGTGAGTGAGTAGGTATACGAGAGGTTGTATGGGGGTATGAGTGGGTGTGCGAGTGGTTCTGTGGATGACATCATCAGTCTTGTCATCATTGATGTCATTTGAGATGTCATCAGTGATGTCATCAGTGATGTCACTGAACATGTCATGAGTGATGTAATATGTGAGGTCATAAGCAGTGCATTGTGGGGGCTTAAGTTATAGTTAGCTCAGATAACTACAACTGCTGAATTTCACTGGTTTTGTATGAGTGAAATCTGAGCCTAACTATAACGTCCTTGTAACCTTGTTTTTTTTCAGGGAATATATATATATATATATATATATATATATATATAGATTGTCCAACTGTTACATTCCTGAGTTAGGCCATTGTAGCGAAGCAGCTCATTTCTTACATTGTCCTCACAAATAACATTTCCAGCTGTGACCTTTGGCACACATTTGCGTGCACAACAATGTTGGATTTGGTTCTCTAAAACTAAACTTATTTTTACATCTAGCTTCAGACAACATTATCACAACTCCCTGAACATCACTTACAAGGTCTCGTTTCACACTGCGTACAAATGTCATCACTATCTTCATCCACGGGGCAACAGGGCTATCTATATATCCATAACATCACTAATCTATGCGTACATCACAAGGCTGCTTTCTATTATAAAAGATGAGCATCCTGATAGATTAGCAGAGGAGGTACTGACGCTGACACCGATGGTCCTTGCATGCTGAGAAATCACCACGCATCGGTCTGACATCTTGTGAGGGTTGTCCAGTTTGTGACCAAGCTGGGGTCCTTCATTCTCTAGTCACACAAAAAAGAAAAGGGACTATATAAAAACTAATGTGGTGAGTGAACAAAGGAGAGATGTGAGAATGGGTACATACTGTGGAGAGGAGTAAAACAGGGCACACACTGTGTATATAAAACTGCCCTCACACACAGCAAGCTGTGTCATGCTTCATCATAGGGCCTGCTGACACACCTCCGCGCTAGCCAACGCTGGAGGTGGAGCAACAGGGAAGGGGAAGACAAACACCATATAAGAGAAGACAAAATGGTGAGGGATCAACGAAGTGAAAAGAATGGCAGAAATAAGTTGATAAAACTGGTAACAGTGTATCCCTGCTATACCTTTAATACTGGGTACACTGTCCAGATATAAGAGATGGTCTAATCCAACCTCGTGGATGGTGGTAATGGCTACTCATTAATAGAGCCCTACCCCTCCACTCTGCTAAGATGTCGACATGTTTCAGCCGGCACGTGATAATACCCCGGCTTTCTTCAGGACTTCCACCTGATCAATCCCCAAAGAGAAAAAACTACTGTCCCTACCTCCTTATAATCCAGAGGTGAGAGAGAAGAGGAAGAGCACCAGATTCAGTGCAAAACTCTGGAATATGGTATGGTAGAGCCCTTTGCTCTCCATGAGGAACCGAGTTTACCAAAGGGTCAAACCGGAACTGGCGGAGGGGTGCGAATAGCTCCCTGTAGTCACACATTCATCAAGGTGAGCCCATGACCACAATGCACTCCCGGCACCGCGATGTAGTTTTTTTCTCTTTGGGGATTGATCAGGTGGAAGTCCTGAAGAAAGCCGGGGTATTATCACGTGCGGCTGAAACATGTCGACATCTTAGCAGAGTGGAGGGGTAGGGCTCTATTAATGAGTAGCCATTACCACCATCCACGAGGTTGGATTAGACCATCTCTTATATCTGGACAGTGTACCCAGTATTAAAGGTATAGCAGGGATACACTGTTACCAGTTTTATCAACTTATTTCTGCCATTCTTTTTCACTTCTTTGATCCCTCACCATTTTGTCTTCTCTTATATGGTGTTTGTCTTCCCCTTCCCTATTGCTCCACCTCCAGCGTTGGCTAGCGCGGAGGTGTGTCAGCAGGCCCTATGATGAAGCATGACACAGCTTGCTGTGTGTGAGGGCAGTTTTATATACACAGTGTGTGCCCTGTTTTACTCCTCTCCACAGTATGTACCCGTTCTCACATCTCTCCTTTGTTCACTCACCACATTAGTTTTTATATAGTCCCTTTTCTTTTTTGTGTGACTTAAGACTTTGTAGGAGGGCGATTTGGGACTACTTCCTCTTACCTCTCTTTCTGTGATTGTGTCCTTCATTCTCTCCCATCAGGTAATGGGGTAGGATTGTCCCTTGGGGGGATTTACACGTACACACACTCTAGGTACACTCAGAGTAGGATCCGCATAGTAGGAGTACGCTGGATTACCGCCTTGTTTATATGCCTGCATATATACAATTGTTTAGCACCATGGTAGAACTATATCTACTATTTATGCTTTTGGTGCTTGTAATAACGTTTATCTGTTTCTGTCTCCTAATCATTGCAGCACACATATTTTATGCAAGAATTACGCTGGTTCAATAAATATTATTGAAAACGTCCCACTGTGCATTCTCTGTATATTTCTCTGAGAATAATTGAGCAGGAGTGACTGAGTGAAAGGTTCTTTACTGTTTCCACGATCCCTGAGGGGTCAGGGTTGTGATGTTCAGTGGTTGCCAGAAATCATTTGCTCCCTGGTAGGTTAGGGGGGCTTACGGTGTCACTATGAGCTAGCTGGTCTATAGGCCAACAATATCCTGCGGGGGTGTCTGGAATCAGTCTTGACACCAAGCCTTTAGTTTATGTTGTCCAAACAATGTGCAGGTCCTACGGATTAGTAGGAACTACACAACACAACAAACACTCCTGCCAGATTCGATTTCACCACCTACATGCCGGTGCCTTGTGTTGGGCACAGGATCCCCAATATAACATGCTTCCAGCACCCCAACAGTCACTGTGTTTTTTGTAAACGCTGCACACCAATGCGTTTCAGCTCAAGCAGAACCTTTGTCAAGGTATCCATCCCAACTTTCACCCAAAACAAGTACACATCCCATAGTAAACATAGAAAAGTAACCACTATTGCTGCAAGCCCAGCAAATTTTATATACTAATTCATGACAATTACAAATAACTGCAGTATAATCGTTTCATCTGCATAAATACAAATTACTAAATGAAGACTGAATATCCCAATTATACATACCAATACAATGAAATTTCAACTAATACAGTTACTGAATATGAAATATCAAATTTACAACATAGCAATACCCAAAGTAAAATGCCCAAACTGCATGAGACATAAAATCAAGCCTAAAGAAAAGGTAGTATCAGATAAAGAATACACTCGCAAAATCCACATGCACAGACTGCAGAAAACGTAATGAGAGACTCATGGGAAATGTAGTTTCAAACAAAAAATACACCAGTAAAATCCACATATGAAACAGAAAAAAAGATGAATGACAAAGGGGAGGGGCAAAGAAAAAGACATATATAATAGTTGTATTGCTCAGAAAGCCCAATACTCATTTGCCTCCAAATAGCTTCTCTTACGTTTGCACATTGACAAAAACAAAAGCACAGCTATGAGGCCATAATAGACAAATCATTTGGGGGTCAAGATTCCTTACACAAAATCATAGGAAAACCAAACACAGATAGATGATAAAACTAAAAATTCTAAAATTGGTCCAATATATTCCTTATCACTCCAATGGTCATGCATCCAATATACAAATATTTTAGCAAATCTAGTCAGACAATGACCAACACCACCATCCAGCACTGACCAGTCTATATTCAACAATGTAGAAACATAAGTTCCAATGCAGCCTACATGTACTTCCAGTTCTTCGTTCTTGTTCAGGCCCAATGGATACTTTGTTTGTAAGTTGGTAATGTATCTTGACTCCAGTTGCCTCAATGTCTGGAAGCGTTGTCCCCTCTGATATTTCTTGGCACGCTATCAATACCAAAAAAAATCGCAACTTACTGGAATCCCTGTTATGTTTCATTTTAAAAAGTCGAGAAACAGGATATGCGCTGTCAGCATATTTAATGGCCGTTTGAAGTTCCAGAATCTCCTTTTTATGGGGAGGATGGGGAGACCCACATATTTTAAGTCACAGGGACAGACCGAAACATATACACACAAATCTGCAATACATGTAATGAACTTGGTAATGCGTCTCCTTTCCCCTGTAGGCAATGAATATTCCTTACAATTTACAATATTAGTACAGGCTTTGCACTTTCCATATTTGATAAAAACCACCTAACTCCATGAACTTGCCATGTTCCTCTGTGGTGTAGTGACTGCGTGTAAGTAAATCACCCAAAGACTTGGCCTTTCTGTATGTTACCCAAGGTTTGAAAGGAATATCTTTGCCAACAATTGCATAATTTCTCAATATTATTAAGTAAGTTTCTCAATATTAAGTATGCTGCGTATCTGTTCAGATTTCTGATTATATGTGATAATGAGCCTCAAAAGGGTATCCTCATTTTTCTTCCTGGAATGGTGGAATTTAAAAACTCATTCATATCCCTGATTTCTCCTCTATGATTGGCTCTATGTAATACTGTGTTTGTACTCCCTCTACTCCTGAATCTCCCCATTAAGTTGTTAATTTCCTTCTGAAAGCCAGCCTAGTATTACATATATGTTTCATACAAAGCATTTTGCCATATGGAATACTATTCACCAAATTTCTAGGGGGTTGCCTTCTGTGAGTAATGTGCTGTTTCCCGCTGTTTCTTTCTTGAACTTACTTGTGATCACTTTGCCATCCTCAATTCTAATATGTATATCTAAGTAATCAGTTTGTGTGATTGATATGATACACAAATTCTAAACTGAATTTGCTACTATTGAGCAGTCATAAATTCCATTGCCTCTGTTTATGTACCATTTCAAATAAGAAAAAGACCATCAATATATCTTACCCCACAAATTATACGTCTGGTATATTTCTCTTTCTCCTGGGTCCGGGACACCAACTCCTCCCACTAGCCTACGAAAATATTTTTTGTAGCTGGGTGGCGAAGCAGGGGCCCATCATGGTCTCGGTGAGTTCTCAATAATATGTCCATCAAATACAAACATTATTTCATTAAATCAAAATGCAATCATATCACAAATCATTTCATTGTAGTCATAAAAATTAATGGGTTGTGTGCGTAAGAAATATCTGCAAGCCTGAAGTCCTAGTGTGTGATCAATAAAATTATGCAAATTATTTAACATCCATTATTATCATATAATATGAGGCTTCCTACGGAATGATTTATATTTTGATCAGGAAGTCCGTGCTGTCCCTGTAGTATGAGAAGAGGGCAAGGACAGAAGGAAGCAAGAAATAATTAATATATGTTGCTGTATTTTCCAGTAGCCCTCCGTTGGAGAAGACGTTTTATTCATTTTTTAATAGTATACTTTGGGACATGCACATTCAAGAAATCGCTGGTTTTTTGCCACAAGACATGGCCTTCAGACACTCAACTGTCAAAATATAAAAGTTAAAACCTTTAGTGCTGACCAAAACGGACACCTTTTCATAAAGCAATTGATTTATCTATCAATAGTGACTATTGTTAATTTGAGACATGTTAAATATTGTGCATTTGACAAATACGCACTAAATTTGTAGGTCTAGATCAACTAAAGTTTTGCTTGGGCACTTGCAAAGCTGCACAAATGACAGCATCAATCAGCTTTATGAGGCTAAAGTTGTCTAGGGACTAGTTGTCTAGTGACCTTCGCCCAGCCCCTTAACCTCTTTGCTACAGCTTCCTATTAATTCGTTAAAAGGGGTGTGTCTGGGCCAAGACAGTGCAATCACTCCTTGATTTAGGCACAAAGCTAGATCAGCCAAAATGTTGTGACCTGAATTTGTACCAAATCCTTGCACCAAGTGAAACAAGGTGCAAGCAAGTGGGCAACTGTAATGTGTGATTTCCACAAAACCACACATCTTGCAAGGCTGATCTCTGTGCGGTTGTCTTCACATAGGAATTTGTACTGGAGGATGTATTCCTAGAACAAATCCTGTGCTAGACACCTCTGGCTCACCTCTGTACCGTAGTGCAAGGCTAAGTGTATGGAAGCAAAGCCATTTGTAGTGCAAGCGCACCCATGCCATCATCAGCAGGAGACTGTTTGAAAAACTGGACCTGTGCATATATGCCCTGTGTATATCGTTTATGCAGCATGGACATTATTTAGAGGTCACCAGGGGTCGCAACTGCAACCCCGGACTGGCCCCTTGAGACCCCTGATACTGCCTTTGTCACCCCTGACCTCGGAGGTGGCAAAATAAGTGGCAAGTACACTGGGGTGTCCTGCATTATAAGTGCCATGCTCCAACCTCATTTTCTGTTCATTTTTATTACATCAATAATGAATAATATTGTATTATTCACTATTAGTGTAATAAAAAGTGGAGCAGCAGGATCTGGAATGGACATTTGCTGGCATCTCAGGCAAGAAAAACAAAATGGGTTTCAATGTATGTTGTGTGCATGCGTGAGAGTGAGTTTGTGTGAGAGAGTGTGTGTATGTGAGAATGTCAGTATATGGGATTGTGTATCAGTGAAAGAGAGTAAGTATGAGTGAGTCAAAGTAACAGTGAGTGAGTGTGAATGAGTGAGTCAGGGTAACTTAGGTAAAAGAAACTGAGTGAAAATGAATGAGTGCAAGAGTGTGCTAATGAGTGAGCGAGACTGAGTATGAATGGATGAGAATGAGTGTGAGTGGATGAATGTAAGAGAGCATGAGTGAGGATGTGTTGTTATGCATGCACATCTGCTCTTGGACCTAGCATGTTTCTTGGCTTATAGAAGCACCCTTGGCAAAATGCTGGCACTAGAGTACTGGCGGCAATATTTGCAGATGGAATACCCACGGCAAAATGCCAGCACTGCCACACTGTAGATAAATGTTGGCATGAGGCACCCATTGAAAAATACCAATGCTGGCCTGCTGGAGGAAAGTCTTGGCATAGGTGGCATCTGTAGCAAATTGCTTGCACATTAGAGGAAATTCTTGGCATATGGGAGAACACCTGTGGCATATGTCAGGGGGCCACCCATAATAAAATGCAGTCCTCTACATACTGGACATAAATTTGGACAATCAGGATCCCCCATAGTACATGGACAGCAGCAATGGCAGACTTCTGGCAATGCAAGCACAAGGAGATGATGGACGGAGCGCTGAAACTTTTCAGACACTCACCCCTAGTCACAGATCTGGGTTGAATCCATCATCGTTCTTTAGCTCACTCCGCCACCCCAATTCAGACCCAGCCATATGCAAATCAGTCTTGACCCTGTGCCTCATGGGAACAGTCCAGCCCGAACTGCCAAGCCAGGTCTTCCCTGGACCGGAAACAAACATCCTGGGACCGGTTTTGGGGTAGACTTCTGGCAATGACATATAGTATGTATCGTTTGGACAAAAGGGGCACCTATGGCAAAATGCTGGCCCTAGCAATGGAGGCAATTTTTGATATATGGAAGCACCCATAGGACATTATAAAAACATAATTGTGTCAACTTATTGGGACAGTCGGTGTTTCACTAGCTTGGCACACCATGAAAGGGTTTGCTCTTTAATGAGTTTCTTTTAGAGCCTATGGCCCACATGCATCAAGCTAATTTGCGATCGCAAACGTTGCGAATCGGTAAAAAATGCTGTTTGCGATCGCAAAAGAGCTCCTTCCAATGCATGAAAAAAAATCACCGAAAGCTTTAGAAATCGATATTTTTGCGATTTCTAAATCTCCGAATCGGTAATAGCGATTCTGTGTTAGTGATTCGCTAAATAGAAATCCCTAACTCGCATGCAACAAGACTTCGCAAATACAGAATCAGTAAAGAATCGCAAATTGCATTCCCTAAATAGGAAGAAACCATATCAGGTGGTAGAAATTACACATTCAACAAATCAGGTGTAAATCATTAGCAAACTACTTAAACAGCCCCAGAATGCATCAGAGTGTTCCACAATGGCAGCGCTCTACTTCATAGCGCGGAGGATGAGGCTAAGAGCAGCAGCACAGAGAAGAAGGATACAGGAGATAATATTCAGAGTGCGCGTCACTTTGCTAGGGCAGACGGAGGAAGAGATATACGATAAGTATAGACTGAATGCTGCCACCATCTTAGAGCTCATTGCTGAGTTAGACCCAATACTGCAGCGTCAGACTCGCAGGACACATGCCATCCCCACCCATGTGCAGGTCCTATGCTCACTACATCTCCTAGCATCAGGGGCCTTCCAGGGAGTAATCGCAACAGCTGGCGGTGTCTCCCAAAGTGCCTTATCGCACTTTTTCAACGTCTTCCTAAATGCCATGTTGCAGAGGATACACCACCACATCAGGTTCCCCACAACACCACAGGAATTGATGCAAACCAAATTAGATTTCTATCAGGTTGCACAATTTCCACAAGTCATAGGCTGCATTGATGGGACGCACGTACCCATATGTCCCCCCTCAGTGAATGAACATATTTACCGGAACCGCAAGTCGTACCATTCACTCAACATCCAAGTAATATGCAATGCGAACACCATAATCACAGACATAGTGGCAAGTTACCCTGGGAGTGCCCATGACTCTTATATCTTCAGGCATAGTGGCATGCACAGACGTCTGCTGGCTGGTGAATTTGGAGAAGGATATTTGCTGGGTAAACATATGTCATACTGTCTTGCACACCTGTCTGCCATGGTGACACCTAATGTTTGTCTATTTCAACATCCTGTAGGTGACAGTGCATACGCTGTGAGGTCGTTCATCCTCACTCCCTATCTGAATCCCACGACAGGAGCAGCGATACAATCATGCCCACATTGCAACACGAAATGTGATTGAGAGGACATTTGGCGTACTGAAATCCAGGTTTCGCATCCTCCACAAAACCGGTGGGGCCTTACCGTATAGGCCGGAGACATGCTGCAAGATCGTCGCTACATGTGCTATGTTGCATAACCTTGCCACCAATAGGGGCATCCACCTGGAAGACTCTGATAGTGAGCCAGAACTGGACATCTAGCCACGACAACCACACCAAGCAGCACGCGGCCCAGATGCAGCTGAGGGGAGAAGGAGACGTGCCGAAATCACGCAACGTTACTTCTAAGGTGAGAAATCAAGACACAACACATTTTGTACGTAATGGTTTATTCTGTTAGGTGGGTAGTTGTGTTGATGCACACATGCCATACTCAGAAAAGTGCAGTGTGGGTGCAGACAATTTGTAAGTCATTGTCTTGGCACTGCAACATCTTTGGGAGATGGAGTCATAAGTCTGGTTACCCCACCACAGTGGCCCAGGTGCGATTCACTACTTTCTCCTGCCACGCACTCCTGTGGCCCTGTTTGTGGGCTCTGATACCCCCTCATGGACCCCTCTGTGCCAGATTGTCTCCTGGTACTGCGCCTCCTGTCATGTGACACAGGTGCCAGTAGGCTGCTCAGGCTAGAGCCCTCCTCACTGTCCCCCCCTGCACGCATGGGGCTTCCGCTAGCTGCTGCAGTCTGTAGTCCTTCCACAGCATCGGTGACCTTGATGAGTCCCCTGGTGACATCCCCACAGCAGTGGGCCATCTCCACCTGCATGCCGACAGCACGCCTTGAAAGCTGAGCTGTGGTGTGACTCAGCCTATTGACGGCCCGGGTGTAACTGTGCATGCGTGCCATAGCAGTCTGATGCCTCCTCCCATTTGTGACATGCTCTGCCTGAATTGCCCTGCACATATCCTCAATGCCAGTTGCAACACGGTCTAGTCTCGCATTGTTTGCCCTGTGCCCTTCCACTACTGCAGTTGTGAGCTCCCTCAGGCAGTCATGAATACCACCCATGTGTTTGGCAAGTGTTCCCAGTTGGACCTGCATGTGATGGATGTTCTTCCCTTGCAGGCGCTGAACCTTCAGCATCTTGGACTCAAGGACACTTGCGGTGGATTCGCCATCCTCATCATCAGGCGTGGGACACCTCCTTGGCCTTCGCCTGCGGTACTGCACGGGACTGCGCAGCATTGTTTGCTCTTGTGCTGGTGATGGGGGGTATGTGCAGGCTGCAGTGTGTGGGATCCAGTGTTGCTGTCCTCATCACTCTCCAAGTCAGGGAGTGGTAGTACTCTCCTCCTGCGGTGTGTGGGAGCAGGTATGGGTGGGGATGGCGGCATTTCTTGTCCCTCATCATGCTGTTCCATGTCTCCCTCGGACTCGTGGTTGTGCGGCCCATCACTGTCCTGCGCTGCATCTGTGAGTGGAACAGTGCAAGTTCTGTTATTTGTTTGTTTGCACTTGTTTGTAATATTACGCCTGCGCAGTTATATTAAATCTACTTCTGTCATGTTGAATATCTACTGTTGTCACTCCTTGCTGTACTGTGCTGCACTACACCTATGGTGTGCCCTCCATGCCTTCCCCTTAAATTTCTCTGCATACAACTCCCAGAATGCATTAGGGGTTGCTTGTAAAAGGTGGACTGGACTCAGGTGTGCTACACTACGCAGGGCATGCATTTGGGGCACGTTGTGATTACATTTGACATATGTACATGTTCAGCTGTGCACTTACCTTGGGAGGTGCCCGCATGTCCTGAGGTGTCAATCTGTGTCACACCAACTACTGTCTCTGGCTGCAACGTGGATTCCACCAGGTCCTCCAGTGTGGTGTTTGGGCGCACGCTAGATGTTCCCCCTCCTGTTTTGGCAGCTGCGGCTAGCCTTTCTGCCACCCTCTCTTCGGCACGGCTGCGAAGGTCATACCATCTCTTCTGCAGGTTCTGTATGTCACGGTGTGTCACCCCCACAGCATTTATCTTGGCTTGTATGCCAAGCCAAATCTTCCTCTTCACTGACTCTGCTACATGCAGGGATTGTCTCCCAAAAGCTGGTCATGTCTCCGGACAACTTCCTCAATGAGGATTTCAAGTTCCTTGTCACTGAACTTGATTTTCTCTTCCTGCCTTCTCCTTTTTTTTGTGGCTTTTCAGTGGCCATGGTGTATTTTTCTCACAGCTCCTGTTCAGCAACAATTCCTCCAGGGTGTGCTCCACCAGTCTTCCTCCTCCTCCTCCTCTCCCTGTGTGCAGGTGTGGTGATTCAGTGAATGACTTCCTGGTTTGTGATGTCATCACCATGCTGCAATATGGGAAATTCGCAATTTCCGAATCAGTAATAGCGAATTCGCAATAACAGAATCGGAATATACGGATTCGGTAATAGCATTTGTGATTTTTAACGTTTCGCAAATATTTACCGATTTCATTGATGCATTCCATTTTGCGATTCCATGATAGCGATTTCTTATTTTTCGCTATTATGGAATCGCAAACACATTTGTTGATGCATGTGGGCCTATGTCTTTTTAGCAAATTAAAGAGTATAATTGTGCATTAAAATGCACTATTAGAGCCCATTTTGTTCAAAGTGTTCTCAGGGGAAAGAAACCCCATGTAAGAAACTGGTTGCTGGTTGAGGGGGGTAACACCCTACTCGAGCAGAAACCCCAATCCTTGACAGGGTGAAATCACAACCCAAATTAACCTGTGCTTAACCCTCTGGTAGCTTGGCACACAAAGCAGTCAGGCTTAACTTAGAGTAATGTATATAGTATTTGTGCAACACTTCAAACAGTAACACAGTGAAAACACACTACAAAAGAATCCCACATCAAATTTAGAAAAATTGATTCATCTTTAGTAAATAAAACAAAACCATAATGACAAAACTACAATCAGTAGGACTGGAGATATGGTATTTTAAAGATTTCACTGAAAATAGCCCAAAAAAGCACAAATCCCCAACTGTGGATATCTGGTTGTGCCGGACCAGGACAAAGTCATAAGCTCAGGTTAACCACAATGAAGTACGGGCCGGCAAGAGAGACCCACTGAACAACAGTACCTTAAATCCAGGTTGTGGAGTGCTATGAGGTACTGTGTCATCGTCAATGATTCCATCGATGAGTGCTTGCGATGCGAAGTCCGATGTCAGGGATGCACCATGCAGTCAAGGCGATGCGTTGGTTCTGAGGAGTTGTGAGGTTGTGACGCCAGAACCTGCCTAATCGTCTAGAGATTTGTGTGATGTGACGGCCTTCACTGGGGAAGCTTTGCTCATCGGTGGTTCCGATGCGGGCTGCAAGGTCAATGCGAGTCCTTGTGCTGAGAGAACCCTCGCAGTAGAGGCAATAGGTCAGTTCTGCTCTGGATTGTCCATGCAGCAGAGGAGATCTATTGGTTCTCCTGGTCCACAGATGGGCTGGCAGAGCACCTTCAGGCCCACCTCTAAGGGTCCAGGACTGGGGTGGCACCACTTGGCAGGGTAGGGCTCACATATGGCGGAGTTCAGGTGCTGGGTTCAAGGTTGTTGGAGACTTCTGTTCCTGAGGCTGTAGTCAGGAGGCCGACCAACTAACCCTTGAAGTCATTCTGGGGTCCCGGGTTCAACAGACGCAGGTCCAGTCCTTCAAACCCAGGCAAGAGGGCAGCAGGTCAGCACAGCAGGCCAGCAGTCCTTCAGAGCAGCAGTCCAGTAGAGTGGCAGTCCTTTCAGCAGCACAGCAATCCTTCTTCCTGGCAGAGTATCCACAGGTCCAGAAGTGTTCTGATGGTTTGGTGTCTAAGGTCCAATATTTATACTTGGGCCTTCTTTTGAAGTGGGAGAAGCTTCTAGAGGTTTCCCTTTGGAAGTCCACAGGCTTTCTGCCTCCCCTGCCCTGGCCCCAGACTAACCACAGGCGGTATGCAGCCCTTTGAGTGGAGGCAGGAAATAGCCTATTCAAGTGTAAGTAGGGATGTGCCCAGCTCCGCCCTCCCAACCTGCCAGTGATGGACCATCCAGGCACACCTAAGCTTCCCGCTGTGTGTGGCTGTCTAGTAGGAATAGACAAAGATCAACTGTCATGTGACCCAGAGACAGGCTGCAGGCATTAAATGGCTAAGGTAAGAAAATATCAAGTTTCTAAAAGTGGCATTTTCAAAATTGTAATTTAAAAATCGACTTCACCATAAAAGAGGATTTTTCACTGCAGTTCCAAAGACATCAAACATGAACTTGTGACCTGTTCCCATTTGGAAGTTACAGCTTATTAAATGTAAAAAGGTAACTCTAATGTAATGATATGGGAGAGGTAGGCCTTGCAATAGTGAAAAACTGATTTAAGAGGTTTTCACTACCAGGAGAAGTAAAGCTTAAAATTACATGTCCTACTTTTTAAATACAAGGCACCCAGTCCTGTGGGCTGTTGGGGGCATACACTAGGGATGGCTTATATGTATTAAAAAGGAAGATTTGTGCCTGACAAAAGGTTTGTTTTGCCAGGTTGAAATGGCAGTTTAAAACTGCCCAAGCAGGCTGCAATGGCAGGCCTGAGACATGTTTGAAAGGGCTACTTGAGTGGATGGCAGAATAAGCACTGTAGGCCCACTTTGAGCAATTAATTTACAGACCTTGCGTACATGTAGTGCCACTTTACTAGGGACTTATACATAAATCAAATATGCCAATTGTGGATAAACCATGTTGCCATGTTTTTAGGAGTGAGCACATGCACTTTAGCACTGGTTAGCAGAGTTAAAGTGCACTGAGTCCTAAAGCCAGGATCAGCAAAAATAGGAGGGGTGAAGGCAAAAGGTTTGGGGGGGAAGACCACCCTGAGGCTGGCAGGTCTAACATCCCCATCTTCCATTCTTCCCTAGAAGATGTCATACTCACCTCACTTACCTACTACAATTCAATAACTGTTCCCTTGACATATCATGTCCGCACCTTTACATAGATGGTATTTAAAATAGACATTTGTTTGTGTTGTTATATTAATCATGCAATTATTATCAAACTTCAGCAATGTTAATTATTGTGATGTCATTGGGATTAAGGTCATATGACCATTGGCGGCTGGTGCATAGGGGCGAAAGGGGCGTTGCCCCACTAGACTGCACAAGAGAGAGAGACACGACCACACGCAATGCAGCAGCCTCAAATTAAGTGCTCACTGCTGCCCCGTGTCGGACTCGAAGTTACTTCGAACACAAATCAAATTGCTGCTGTTTTCGTGTGTTTTGTTTTGTTTTTAACTAGGAAGGGACGAGGACAAGGTCACAGGGTCAGAGAGACACCTCCTGCACATGTGCTGGCCGAGGCGAGGACTATTGCTCGCCCTCGAAGCACATGCGAGAGGAGTGATGTCATCCTGAAGGACGTGGCCAGAGAGAGCGGAAAATGGCTGGTTTCACATGGGGCGCCTATGCTGCGGCCCACGCAACTTCAGCAGCGCGCCACTGAAATGAATGGCAAGGGGCAGGGCAGTGGGTGGCAACAACCTGAGCACTCCCTTGCCAATCGCGCTTGTCCCAGACCTCCTGATTGGACAATGGGAGGTGTTGGGGGTGGGCCTCGGATTGCGGAAGAGCCCGCCGACCGCAGCGCAGCTCTGACTCAGGCGCCTCTCTTAAGGTCTGTGGAAAGGTGGCAGCTGGTGTCCCTAAGCGGCTAAGCGCACATGCTTTTAACATCGGAGGGTCTGACTCTGTTCAAGCAAACCGGGAGCGCACAGTGGCTCATTCAGAGCACTCACCCCCGGCCCTCACCCTACATGACTCGCTGCCCCGCTGGAATGCAGTCTACTCCCGGGCCGAACCACTTGGAAGTTGAACTCCGGGGAGCGGCGGACTGCCACTCTCAGCAGTCACAGCACAGCAGACAGCACTGCAGAAGACTACCGACAGGCTGGGGTGCGAGTCGTACGACAACAGGTAAGTGGCAGTGCAATTATTAAAACATTTTCAGGGGGAGAACCCTCCCGAGCCCCCGAGCCCCCGAGCCCCCGAGCCCCCTCCCACCACCGGGCAACCCGGACCTCCACGCCCCACCACCTTCAAATGTCACCAGCCACCGCTGCATATGACATCACTTACTGAGTATTTTCAGGGTCAAAGGTTATATGTCCTGTGACATCATTACTGTCACAGGGTTACTGATGTTACTTCCGTTACCCCAGGCATTTTGGTGAATCGACGTCCATGCTATTGCACAGAATCATATCAGTTCCACAATCATTAAGAACACTGAACTTAATATTCCTCTGGTGGAGGGTCCATTCTGTTCAAGGGTATGAGCTATTTGTTTTTGCTGCATTCATGAAAGTGGAAGATGTTTCTCTTCCTTATGGCTAAAGACAATTGCTGCATTTTACTTTCTGCGCTGAAAAACGAGTCTGTCCTGCTTGTCCTAAGCGATGTCTTCTGCCAGAGCTTTCATGAGTTCTATTAGTACTCAGGCACGTTTCTTGAGGTTTGACTCGGTCCACAGGCTATGTAGTAAAGCAGTGATAGCTGCTGTTAAGCATCACGAGTCTTCCATTTGGGTACGACGAGTTTCAAGGCTTGTTCTTGATTGTCGCCTGCCAATTTCTCTTGCAATTCGCGATTCTGAGCAGTGCAATGTACAATACAGTTTTATCACAGATCACCTTTTTCGTTCCATTAAATTGTCTATAATTGCCCCTCCTGATCAATGACGTACAGCATCTTTCGTAAAAAGGCTTCCCAGGTGCATCGACAGTAAATACATTGGTTCCTTAGTATATAAACAGATAATTACCTAAGAACGAGTAAGGAGAAGTGTTGAAATATTTTGTGTTTATGCAACAACAGTACATCAGTTATTTCCTATATGATGTACTCCAAGACAGTAGTAAATTAACTTGCTCGACTAATTAACCTCTACAAAGACCTTGAGGTTGTAACAGCTCTGTGCACCCTCTGCTCTGGTAGACAAGAGATGTGGTGAACAATTAGGGATTACATACCTCATGGACACAGCTCAGTTATAACAAATAAAAAGTGTCTGTAGAAGCTGATGAATTCTCAAACAAATGAAGCGTAAATAGGAAAGCAACTGAACTCACCATCTCAGAAGGGTTCAGAGGAGCTTAACTAAAATCTTCTTGGGAAAAAAACGCCAAATCGGGATTTTTGCATTGTTACAGTGCAATTTTTCAAATACATTTGCTAAAAATCGTAGGACTTAAAAATGTGTCTTTTTCATTTTTTGGACAATTTTAGTTTGGTTTTGATGGGTGCAGAGAAATACATAGTTTGGTGGTACAGAGCGTACAGTTGAATTGAGACAACCCATATCAAATAGCTCGCTCATGCCTAAATCAATGTATATTCGGAACTTTATAATGGTAGAGTCATGGTCATGAAGGGGGCTCAGTTATAGATAGATAATTCTGTATCGCCCACAAGTTACACTGGAATGTACTTCAGTCTGCTTTGGTAGAAAATGTGGAAGATAATAAGAAAGGAAAACTCACTCTGCGCAAACCCGATCTCCTCACAACCTGGGGAATAAAACCAGGCCGCACTCGGTGGCGATCAAGATTTCTAACTTGAGTGAGAAAAGGGCCCCTGTCTTCTCAAATTTGTACATTTGTCCTACATATTTGAGGCACGTTTCTCCTTGAGTAAATGAACCACAGTTTGGCCAATCACATTCCCGTCAGAGAGGCAGAGGGGAGTGTGCATGTGTGAGCCCTAGCAAGCTTTGCGGCTAGAATCATGTATGTTTCCCTGCTAGTGTTGTGATTATCTACTCTCTCTCTCTTCATCTGTGTCTCACAGTAACTATATCCCAAGGCCTAAGCCAATTCCTATCCCTGTGATGTCTTTGATGTAACACAAAATTTCTTTCCACAATAGCTCAATAACGTCTCATTACCACCAGGTGTAACCATTGCATCGGGATGGAAGCACCCGTTCTCGCATTTTACTGGCGACCCAAACAAACTATTGAACCATCCCAGTGAGAGGTACCACCTCATGAGAGAACTTTATAAAAGCATTCCCCTGTATGGAGGTTAGATGACAGAGGTGGCATCTCTTGTCCAAATGCTAAGCCAGGATTCATCAGTAAAGGCTACTGCTAAGGGCTGCTGCCAACTGGCTACATAGCCATGTTTGAAGGTTCTGCATGGTTTGCTCAGAAGTCTATAAACATTAGAAGAACCCTTTTTCATCTGGCGATGACAAAGCAACTGCTCATTTTGAGTGAGATCCTTAGTCTCTCCATCTTTAAGTTTTCTCTCTAGCCCAGTATAACAATTGAATGGTACGAAAGGCATCAGCTCTATCTCAGCCTCAGGCTTCCTGGCAAAAATCTGCTATTCTCATTTTATTCACACCTCAGAGTCATCGCTCTACTCAATAATCATCAATAAAGCCCGTCATGTATACCAGGGACTGTATTATACAAAGTAGCCTGGGTGCGCGATGGGCGGTCGCACCCACTTTGCGCGCCCCCCGGGGCGCTGTAGTATTACAGAAGGGGCCACAGATGCTTGTGCGGCCCCATCTGTAATAGAGATAATGCTGGTGCACATATAGGGCCAGCGCTATCATCAGAGGGCATTCCCTCCTTTGCATGCAGGCGCGGCCCCATACAAATTAGGGAATCTCTTTGCCTCTGCTCCCACGCTGTATTATAGATGCAGGTGCAAATATAAAGAAGCTGTCAGGAGGGCGCTGACAGTGCGCCCCCTGATGGCAGCCCTCTGGATGGAGTGAAGGGGCACCCCTAGACCTTCCCTTGCAGGCAGGGGCACCCGCCTGCAAGGGGATCGCTCACCCCTCTTTAAAGTGCAGGCGGGTTGCCGCCTACACAATGAAAAACAGAGCAGCAGCTTCAAAGCCGCTCCATATTTTATTTTAATGCACTGACCCCAGGGCAGCACGAGTTCGCAGCTGCTCTATGGGCAGCACAATCAACTAATAGGGCACACTCTCCTACTTATCGCTGAGAACACCTTTTGAAAGGTGCGCCCGGCACTATCAAGGAAAATGCACCACATTGTATAATACGGCCCCAGGTTGGTAGTTACTGAAACATGATAATGGAATTATTGGGGATTGGTACGTGGTCACATCATCTCTTCGCAGCACCCTATTCCTAGTTCATGTTGCAGTGATTTGGGGACACATTGCAGGCGTTACGGCATAAATTATTTGTGTACTAGGGAGTTTTCTCTATAGTACCTGCTATATGGGGACTTGTGGAGGTGTGTCATTATCAACATTGATTGATTTTCATTACATTATCATTACTATACATTGCATGGAAATCAATTATAACTGTAAAACCCTATTCTTTATTTTTTTTATTACAGGCATGTCCTTATATCAACCTTCATCTGCAACATGAAAATTACTTCATTTCTGGGTTGGTCTCCACAGATTTCCAGGTGTAAGCCAAGTCCTTTTTAATTTTAATACATAGATATATAGATATATTACCTACTGGCGGTCGCAGTAGGTAGTTATAGTTAGGACCTGATTTCTATTAAAAAACGTTTTTTAATTTGCCAGTAACGTTGGCGTTGTATGGCAAATCTTTGCTAAATTTTCAAAACTATCGGAGCAGTCACTTCAGCTGCTGTCTTGAAAATTATGGGCTGATCCGTCAAGTGGGGGCCGAGAAAAAGGGGGGTCCCAACATGCTATTTCTCTATGTTAATTTCCATAGGAAACTTTAGACACGGCTCCAGCCCAAACCGCTGAACAGGTTTACACCAAATTTGGCAAAAAGGTAGCTCTTGGTCCAGAAAGCACTCTTTTTGTTAAATTGTGTAAATTCATTCAGTAGTTCCTGAGAAATTTAAAGATTTCTCAGATATACAACTGTGGCCTCTGTGGATCCGCAAACCCTCACTTCAAACCAGGAAGTGTTGGCAGCCATCTTGTGACTCACTTGAACTGAGTCACAAGCAAAAATGTTAAAAAAAAGAAAAGGGTACAGGGTAGAAACTCCCTGACCCCCTAGGCCTGTTTAGTGGTCCCACAGGGATCCCCAGGGCCCAAAAAAATGGATTTAAAAAAAATTATTTAGGCGGAAGTCGCGTTGGATCCATGAATAGCACCCAAAAACTTTTTTTAAAAAGGTGTGGGATCCCGCTCTTCGGTTAATTTAGGCCCCCGGGTGGGCCAGGTCTTGGGGGCAATAAAAAAAAAGTAGGATTCCTGAACGGGCTCCCGTAGCCCCGGGGACCACCACCTCCCCAGGGCTATATTTAAATAAGATGTGTGGGTGGCTTCGGCCCCCCATGCAGCCCCGGGACTGCCACCTCCCCAGGGCTCCTATACTCAAATGCGAGGGGCCAAGGGGACTTCTTCCCCCACATAGTAGTGCACCAGGAGGCACGTTTGGAGAGTGGAGGAGAAAGGGGGCACGGCCTGCTATCAGATCTCAGCAATCCTGCTGTATGGGACTTACTGGAGGTAATAGGAGGGGTAGTAACTAACCCTCCTGTTACCTCCAGTAAGCCCCACATAGCAGGATTGCTGAGAAGTTGTCAGAGGCCACGCCCCCTTTCTCCACAACTCTGTAAACGTGCCTCCCAGCACACTACTAGTTGGGGGATAAAGACCTCTTGGCTTCAGAGGGACCTTGGGGGCCAAGAAGCCCTCCTGGTACCTCCTGTAAGTCCTACACAGTGGAATTCCTGAGAGCTGGTCGGAGGTCCAGACCCCTTTCTCCACCACTCTGCAAACATGACTGCTAGTTAAAAAACCTTAGAAATTCACACAAAAAAACAAGGTTACAGGGACGTTATAGTTAGGGATTAACATTTAAAAAACCTTAGAAATTCACTGAAAATCCAAAGGCTACAAGGACGTTATAGTTAGCAAATAGAATTAAAAAAAACCTTAGAGAGTCTCTAAAAAAACAAAGGTTACAGGGATGTTATAGTTAGGGTCAGATTTTACTCATACAAAACCAGAGAAATTCAGCCATTATAGTTACATGAGTTAACTATAACTCACGCCCCTGCAATGCAATGCTTATGACCTCATATATTATATCACTCATGACATGGTCAGAGACATCACTCATGACATTACTGATGACATCTCAAATGACATCATTGATGACATCACTGATCTCATCATCCACAGAATCTCTGACACACCCACTCACACCCCCATATAACTTTTCCGGGGCATGTTTCATTATTTATGCAGGGATCGGCTTTGTGGCATCCTCCGTGCCCTAGGGACCGCCACCTCCCCAGGGCAAACTAAATATTTTAATGATGCGGAGGCCTGCTCACCCTCCTGTAGCCCTTGGACCGCCATGTCCCCAGGGCAACTCTTTAAAATTAAATACAGGCCAGCCCCCAGGGTTGGGGGTATCCAGGGCTAAAATTGGCCCAGGGAAGGGGGGCCACATGGCCCCCCTTGCTATAATTATTAAATAAAGAATTTAAAAAAAGAAAGCCCTGGCCCCAGGGGATGTGGTCCCCGAGGCTGAATTCAGCCCAGGGAGGGGGGCCATATGGCTCCCCTCCCCATTCCTAAAATGCCTGTCCCTGGGGGATGGGGTCCCCATGGCCGAAATAGGCCAAGGGAATGGAGGTCACGCAGCCCCCCTTCGCTAACAAAGGGAAAAAAGCAAGACCGGCAACTCGCCAGAGGCCCCGCCCCCTTTCTCCACCACTCTGCAAACATGCCTCTTTGCGCATTGCTGATGGAGGGATGATGTTCCCTTGCCTCCTTAGGTCCTCAGGGCTAAACTGGACCAAGCAGCAGTGCACCAGGGCGAGCATTTACAGAGTGGTAGAGAAAGGGGGCATGGGCTCTGACGACCTCTCAGCGATCCAGCTGTGTGGGTCTTACTGGAGGTAACAGGAGTACTCTTTGGCCCCCAAGGACCCTCAATAGCCAAGCGGACTTCATCCCTTTACTAGTAGTGCACCAAGAAGCGCATTTGTAGAGTGGTGGAGAAAGGGGGTGTAGCCTCCGACAACCTCTGAGCAATCCTGCTGTGTGGGACTTACTGGAGGTAATAGGAGGGGTAGTTGGCCCCCAAGGATATTCTTAACACCCACTCACAGTCCTTCAAACCATGCACACACCCACTCACAGACCCCCACAGCGTTTACACACCTACTCACACAACACTCACACATCTACTCACACACCCATACAGTCACTCACACACCTACTTACAAACCCTCAAAACCACTCATACACCCACTCACAGACCCACACAGCTTTCACACACCTACTCACACACACACACTGACTCACAGACCCACTCAGACACTCACACACCCACTCACAGACCCACTCAGAGACTAATACACCCACTCACCCACCAACTCAGGCACGCACACACAGACCCACTCAGACGCAAAGGCCATGTGCTGTGTGGGGCTGGATGCATGTGGGGGTTGGCTGCAGGGCCTGGCTGCAAGCTAGGCACTGCGGCCAACCCCCTGCTGTGCTGCAGCCAACCCCCTGCATTAAAAAAACCATAGAAATTCACTGAAAAAAACAAAGGTTACAGGGCTGTTATAGTTATAATTGGCAATTAAAAACCGTAGAAATTCACTGAAAGAATCAAAGGTTACAGGGATGTTATAGTTAGGCTCAGAATTCACTCGTACAAAACCAGTGAAATTCAGCAGTTATAGTTACCCTTGCTAACTATAACTTACGCCCTGCAATGCACTGCTTATGCCCTCACATATTACATAACACATGGCATGGTCAGTGGAATCACTGATAACATCACTGATGACATCTCAAATGACATCACTGATGACATCACTAATGACATCATCCAGAGAACCTCTCACACACCCGCTCACTCCCCCATAAAACCTCTTGTATGCCCACTCCCACACAACCACTCACATACCCATCCACAAACCAATACTAGTACTCACACACCCAATCACTCCTCCATAGAGGTACTCACATACCTAATCACTCACTCATACAGCCACTTACACAACCATTCACTCATCCATACAGTCACTAATACAACCAGTCACTCACCCACACATCCACTCACATAGCCACCCACTCACCCATACAGCTACTCACTCACACACAGACTTATTCACCTACACAGTTACACACATACCCACTAACTCACCCATACAGCCTCTCAATACAGCCACTCACTCACATATACAAACACTCACATACCCACTCACACACCCACTTACATACTTATTCACACATCCATACAAGCACTCACACATCTGCTCATTCACCCACTCACACAGACACTTACTCTCCAATACAGCCACTCACACACCAACTCACGTAACAAAACACCCACTCAAACAGCCACTCACTCACCCATAAAGCCACTTATACACCCAGCCACTCACTGGCACAGCCGTTCAGACACCCACTTACTCACCCATACAGTCACTAATACAACCAGTCACTCACCCACACATCCACTCACATAGCCACCCACTTACTCATACAGCTACTCACACACAGACTTATTCACCTACACAGCTACTCACATACCCACTAACTCACCCATACAGCCTCTCAACACAGCCACTCACTCACATATACAAACACTCACATACCCACTCACACACCCACTTACATACTCATTCACACATCCATACAAGCACTCACACATCCGCTCATTCACCCACAAAGCCATTCACACAGACACTTACTCTCCAATACAGCCACTCACATACCAACTCATGTAACAAAACACCCAGTCAAACAGCCACTCACTCACCCATAAAGCCACTTACATACCCAGCCACTCACTGGCACAGCCGTTCAGATACCCACTCACTCACCAACACCGTCACTCACAGCATCTCACTCACCCACACAGCTACTCACACACCCACTTATATACCCATACAGACATTTATACACCCATACACACAAGGATGTATACAGTCACACAGACACACACATAATATATGTTCGAAGTAGTATCACTCAGTAGTAGTGCACCTAGTATACTAATTTAGCTTTTGTAATAGGTTAGTATATATGTTTAACACCCTTAAACTCTTAAAAAACACTTACACTCACTTGATATGTCATCAGTGATGTCATTTGAGATGTCATAAATTGGCTGCATCCCCACCATTGTGCGGTATGTCCCCAGGGCACTGGTATGTTATCCTCTATATGAGGTTAATCCGTTCAATCTCCAAATATACATAAAATCACGAGGACTGTTTCCCTTGATTTCAATAAATTCTTTCTTTAATGTCGTTCATTCTCAAATAAATTCATTTGTGTAAGTAGTTTAATCACTACATGTCCCAACATGCATTTCACTGGTCCCAATGCATTTCGGCCTTCAGGCGTTCATCTGGGGACGATCTGAAAATAATAATAATAAGAGCCATCGCTCAATATACTGGAAGAAAACCACCTGTAAACATTGCTTATTACACATATCATAGCATAAACAATGTAATTTTACTTAGTTATCATGACATAATGTAATTAGAAACGTCGAACTATTGGTTATTATACCGTGCTCCACCCAAATGAAAAAATACAATAAAAGCGTATCTAACGCGTGAAATGTTGTGAAAAAGAAACTATTCTAACGTATGCTGAAAGTGACTCGGAAGACCCTATCTCGCTGTTCATTAGTTCATAAGCTTATCAGTGACACAATGTTTAAAACAGTTTTTTTTAAAAAGTGGAAAAAGTATTTTCTTTATGCCTATCCCCCAAGGGGAGAAGCATGGAATAGTCCGTTATCTATTTTTGTTAAAATGGCTTGATGCGTAAATATATAGAACGCACCAACTAACAGGTACGCCATACGCGACCAGAAACACGAGATGCGGTTACACGAATCCACTAGTAAGTAAAAGAGCTAACTTCCAACAGCGCACCCCCTAAAAGATATAGCACGCTAGAGCTTGTCTAAACATTGTGTCACCTCCATGGTTCTTTGTGCATGCCCCTGCTCCCTCCTTCTTGCCCGTCATGGCCATTGTGCTGACACTAACCCTCCTGCTTGCCATGCATGGTCTTCTGTGCTGCCACAGCCCCTCCCACCTTCCCTGTGTGGTCAGCTAGCTGCCCCTGACCCCCTCCCACCTTCCCTCCATGGTCTGTGTGTATGCCATTATAGTCTCACTGTTGCCCTCCATGGTGTGTTATGCTTCTAGTGCCCATCCTCCCTGACCTCCATGGTCAGCTTGCTGCTCCTGCCCTGCCCCCTTGCCCCCTGCCCTCTGTTTTCTATGTGCAGACCCCTATTCCCTCCCTCCTGGCTTGTCTGGTCCATTGTGATGCCCCTGATCCCTCCCTCCTGCCCTTTATGGTCTGTTATGCTGCAGCTTTCTCTCCTGTCTGTCCATTATGGTCAGCTTGCTGCCATTGCCTCTTTCCCCTCTGTTCTCTGTTGCCCATGTGCATGGTCCTGTCCCCTCCCTATTGCTTTCCATGGATTGTTGTGCTGCACTGCCGTCCCGCGTGCCCTGTGTGGTGTATTGTGCTGCTGCAAACCCTGATGCCTGCCCTGTAAGGTCAGTTTGGTGCACCTGTCCATGTCCCTCCTGTCCTCTGTTATCCGAGTCCATGTCCTTACCCCAATTCCTCCTGCCTTCCATGATCCAATGTACCATACTTGCTAACATTTTGAACTTGGTAAGAGGGAGATTTTGAAAAAAAACTGGGGAATTGATTTTCCCCATTGACTTACATTGAAAAAGAGGAGATTGTAGACAGGAGACAGAAAAAATAAAGCCCATTTGGGCTTAAAAACATTGGGCGTTTCCTGGCTGAATCGGGTCTGTTGGCATGTATGTTTATACTACCACTGCCTCTTTCTTCTGCCCACAATGGTCTATTATATTGCCACAGCCTCTCTTGCCTGTCCTGCGCTGTTGGTTTGTTGCCCCTGCCCCTCTTTCCACTGCCCTCCATAGTCTGTTGTGCTGCCACTGCCCTTCCTGCCTGCCCATTGTGGTCAAATTGTTGCCTCTGCACCCTCCTACCTGCCTTAAATTTTCCGAGTCTGTGCCCCTGACCTCTGCCTCTCAACAGTATCCTAATGAACAACTAGATTGCTAACATTCTATATTTATTACAAAAGTGTGACATGCCTGACGTCATCTTGATGTAATCAAAACTGTAATACCTAAAGCATTTCCTTTAGAAATTATAGAAATGAGAGGGTCTTATTTGCATCAAAATTATGGTTAGTGCTCTAAAAAACTAAAATGAGGACATATTTTCTGAGTTCTCAAATAGCGACAAAGCACTTTTAAATTATTTGTTAGCTTTATGTTTTTTTTATCCAGTTGACCACTTGATTAAATGTTGCACTTAGGGGAGAGGATGTGGTGTTACTTCCAGAGCTGCAGACTTTGCAACTGGGGAACCAGTTTGGAGTTTCTGCTTCAGCTCGACATTCTGTGATTCTGGTCAAATCACTTAATCTCCCCATGCCTACAACCAAAATGAATTTGTCCTTGTGTGATGTAACCAATGCTCATGTAAAGCACTCTGATACCTGACCAGTCTGCACTATATAAAACTGCATATAAACAAAAAATAAAAAGTGTTTTCCACACTTCTGTCATTGGGCTATACGTGGGCTACATCTGAGTAATATTTGTGCTACATTTGGGCTCCTTTTTCTCTGGTGGCCATCTTGGGAGACTTCAATTCAATTCAATAAACTTTATTCTATCTGATTTAGAAACATAGATCATAAAAGTGTACATAAAAACAGTAAATCGTCTTTCTTAATACAATACAATGAGAATTAAAACCAGTAGGTAAAAACGGGTGTTACAAAGCCCGGCTCAGAGCAACTTTAGTTTAACAGAATATTAAAGTTCAATGTTTTGCAAGATCAATCTCAAGTACTTCGTGCAAAATACGCAATAAGGGGTCCAAGTAAGATGCAACGCTCCAATACCTGACCAGTCTTTACTATATAAAATTGCAAAAAAACAAAAAATAAAAAGTGTTTTGCACACTTCTGTCATTGGACTATACGTGGGCTACATCTGGGTGATATTTGTGCTACATTTGGGCTCTTTTTTCTCTGGTGGCCATCTTGGGAGACTTATTTGTTATGAAGTTTCCTAATTTCCTCATTTACTGCAGTCTCCTCAGTAGGAAATGCTTTCAGTTTTTTACTTTGATTCCATCAAGAAGTCATTCAGATGTGTCACACATTTGCCATAAATTCAGAATGTTAGCACTCTAGTTGCTCATTAGATCACTGTAGTAAGGCTACTGCTCACCAGGGAGTTAACTGGAAGTCTGCTGCTGGTATTGAAAGTCCCCTTGAATCCTGAGGGTCCCTTGGGTCCAACTAGCCCACCAGGTACCTCCAGTAAGTGCCCTTGAGCTGCATTGCAGAGAGGTGTAAAAAGGGGTGTGGCCTCGGAACACCTCTCTGCAACGCAGCTCTGTTCCGCTTCCTGGAGGTATCTGGTGGGCTAGTTGGCCCCCAGGGACCCTCAGGATTCAAGGGGACTTAATCCCCCAACTTACAACATGCTAGGGGGCACGTTTGCACAGTGGTGCAGGGAGGGGGCGGGTCCTGATATAAGAAGTTAGCAATCCTGCTGTGTGGGACTTACTGGTGGTAATAAAAGGGATAGTTGGCCCCCAAGGTTGACGTTGGGGGCTAACTACTCCTCCTGTTACCTCCAGTAAATCCCACAGTGGGATTGCTAAGAGGTGTTTCGGAGGCCACGCTCACCTTTCTCCACCACTCTGGAAACGCGACTGGTATGTTATAGTTAGAAATTAGCATTTTAAAAACCTTTGAAATTCACTGAAAAAACCATAGGTTTCAGGGACGTTATAGTTAGAAAATAGCATTTAAAAAACCATTGAAATTCAGTGAAAAAACCATAGGTTTCAGGCACGGTATAGTTAGAAATTAGCATTTAAAAAACCTTAGAAATTCACTGAAAAAACCATAGGTTTCAGGGACGTTATAGTTTGTTGGACATTTCGCTTGTACAAAACCATAGAAATTCCCCCGTTATAGTTAGTTCAGCTAACTATAACTCACGCACCCGCAATGCACTTCTGATGACGTCACATATTAAATCATTCATGACATGGTCAGTGACATCACTGATGACATCACTGATGACATCTCAAATGACATCACTGATTACATCATCCACGTGAAAATCTGATGCACCTCCTCACACTCTAATATAACCTTTGATACACCCACTGTAAAATACAGACTACCATTTTCGAAACCATCGACACACCAATACCAGTTACTACATACGCACTCACTGATTCCTAGGTCTACACACACATCCACTCATTCACCCATACAGTCACTCATACATGCAGTCACTCATCAATACATCACTATCATAAGCACTCATACACCTATACAGACACTCACACACCACCACTCATCCATGGAGTTACACACCTAGTCAGTCATGCAAAGAATCAATCACACTTCCATTTACTGACCTATACAGTGATACACACACCACATCACTTATTCAAACAGAAACAAACGCATACTTACTCTCTTATACAATCACTGATACAAGTACACACTCATCCATACAGCCACTCTCACAATCACTGACTCTCATGTATAGTCATTTATATACTCCAACTCTCACATACACTGCCTTTTACATATGTAGTTACTTGGACATGTACCACTGAGACATCCATTCTCTCACCAACACACCCATACACACACTCACCCACCCATACAGCTGTTTGCACATGCACTCTTGAACCCATATACCCAGTGAATCAACCGCTCACACATCTATGTACAGAGTCACACACCTCCCACCCACCCACACACACACTCAGGCACCCATACAAATACTCAGACAACCAATCAATAGCCCATATAGACACTCATGTAGCTACTGACCAACCCATGCAGCAGCTTACACAACAACAGACAGACTGATACAGACATCCACACAGTTTAGTCACTAACCCATGCATTCAGTAAGACACGTTTAATCACTCACTTATACAGTCACGCACCTACAAAATCCTCCATCCACACACTAATACACCCACTCATTCTTCAATACACCTTGGCATATATATATAAAACATATTTAAACTTTACAGAAACACACAGTCACTGGATAATGTCATCAGTGATGTCATCAGTGATGTCACTGACCATGTAATGAATGATGTAATATGTGACATCATCAGAAGTGCATTGCGGGTGCGCGAGTTATAGTTAGCTGAACTAACTATAACGGGGGAATTTCTATGGTTTTGTACAAGCGAAATGTCCAACTAACTATAACGTCCCTGAAACCTATGGTTTTTTCAGTGAATATATATATTATCTACTGGCGGTCGCCAGTAGATAGTTATAGTTACAACCTATTATCCATAGGAAATCCGCGACATTCTATTTGAAATAACTCTCTTGCCGGTTGACGTATCTTCGCAAAATTTTTAAACTTTGTGGGGCGCTCCGGTCCGCTTCTACCCTGAAAGTCTCGGGGGATTCGTCAAGCGGGGGCCGAGAAAAAGGGGGTTCCAAAACGTGTTTTCCCCATGCAATTTTCCATAGGAAACTTTAGACACGGCTACAGCCCGAACTGCTGAACGGAATTACACCAAATTTGGCAAAGAGGTAGTTCTTGGTTCAGAAAGAACCCTTTTGTTAAATGGTGTAAATCCGTTCAGTAGTTGCTGAGAAAATCAAAAGTAAAAAGATAGATATATCTAGGGCCGCGGATCCTCCCGAGCACGAGCTTTATGTTAATTGGCTGTCAACACTCCAAATCAGGAAGTGTTGGCAGCCATTTTGTCCCTCGGTAGAACCGAGGGACAGAAACAAGTGCGCAAAGCGCACAAAGGGGGCAGGGTAGAAACACCCTGACCCCCTAGGTCTGCTCAGGGGTCCCACAAGGACCCCCTGGGCAAAAAAAAAATGTTTTTTTAAAAAAAATCGGCAGGATGCGCTCAGGGAGTGCGAATCCTGCCGGAAAAAAAAAATCGAAGCGCGGTCTCCCGCGCTTCGATGTTAATTGGCCCCCGGGTGGGCCAAGTCCTGGGGGCATGCTGGGGGGGTTAATTTTATGTGTGGGGGCCTCTAAGGGCCCCCAAGCCCCGGGGACCACCACCCCCGGGGCTTTATGTAGTAATGGTGCGGGAGGGCTCTGAGCCCTCCCGCAGCCCCGGCGACCACCACCTCCCCGGGGCTTCTTTTTTAAATTAAAAACCTGTGTGGGGGCTCCAGCCCCCACACGCCCCGGGGACCACCACCTCCCGGGGCACTAAGAAAATTAAAATGGGGGTCCGTTTTGGACCCCCAAGCCCCGGGGACCACCACCTCCCCGGGGCTTTCAAAATGTAGGAGGGGGGCCGCGCGGCCCCCCTCCTGGAGCCTGTGGTGGCCCTGGGGACCGCCACCCCCAGGGCCGGCTCCTGCAGTGTCCCGGGGTGTCTACCCCGGGACACTGCTGTTTGCAATGACAGGACGGGAGCCTCGCGGCTCCCGTCCTGTCATTGCAAACTTGCTTTGGATATTGGAAGAGAGAGCAGGAAACCTGCTCTCTCTTCCAATATCCAAAGCCGATTGCTTTCCACATGGGGAGCTGCATCTTAGCAGCTCCCCATGTGTAAGCAATGCCGGCTCCCGTAGGACACGGGAAGCCGGCGGGACTGTGGGGGGCTTGGGGACCCCCCACAGTCCCCAACCAGAGGCCAGGCCCCGGGGATGGGGTCCCCGGGGCCATAAGTGGCCACGGAGGGGGCCACGCAGCCCCCTCCCCAAAGTAAAAAAATGGAGAAAAAAATTTAAAAAAGTGCAAGGCCGGCCCGGGGGATGGGGTCCCCGGGGCCTTAAATGGCCTGAGGAGGGGGCCACGCAGCCCCCTCCAAATAAAAAAAGAGGCCTAGCCCCGGGGGATGGGGTCCCCGGGGCCAATACAGGCCCAGGGAAGGGGGCCCGTTTTTTTTTTTTATTTTAATTAAAAAAAGGTAGGGTAAGGCCCTGGGGGATGGGGTCCCCAGGGCCTAAAAATAGGAAAAAGGAAGGGGGGCCACACAGCCCCCCTTCAGGGGGGGAAAAAAAACAAAAAAAAAAAAAACGATCGGGCCCGTAGGCCCCGCCCCCTTCCTTCACCACTCTGCAAACGCGCCCCTGGCGCGTTTGCAGAGGGGGACGACTCCCCTTGAATACTGGGGTCCTTGGGGCCAACTAGCCCACCAGGAACCTCCAGTATGCGCCAGGGGCTGCCTTGCAGAGAGGTGTACAGAGGCCACGCCCCTTTTACACCTCTCTGCAACGCAGCTCTATGGCGCTTTGTGGAGGTATATGGTGGGCTAGTTGCACCCCAGGGACCCTCAGGATTCAAGGGGAGTTAATCCCCGACTTAAAACGCGCCACGGGCGCGTTTGCACAGTGGTGAAGGGAGGGGCGGGGCTTCAGGTGACATGTGTGCAAACAGGCCCGTGGCGCGTTTTAAGATGGGGAATTAAATCCTCTTCAATCCTGAGGGTCCCTGGGGCCAACTAGCCCAACAGGTACGTCCAGAAAGCGCCACAGAGCTGCGTTGCAGAGAGGTGTAAAAGGGGTGTGGCCTCTGTACATGTCTCTGCAACGCAGCCCCTGGCGCATACTGGAGGTTCCTGGTGGGCTAGTTGGCCCGTAGGGACCCTCATGATTCAAGGGGACTTAATCCCCCAACTTAAAACGCGCCACGGGGCGCGTTTGCACAGATGTCACCTCAGGCCCCGCCCCTCCCTTCACCATTGTGCAAATATTCCTCTAAAATCAGCCGAAATACGAATTCTGATTTACTCACCTGTTGTTCAGGAGAGACCTCAGTGCTGCATCTTTCAGCCCAGTACTAATCCTGAAAAGTAATTTTAACCGTACTTACCAGTAACTTGAATTTCCTTCCATAGGCTAACATTGACAGGTTTCACTTGGAAATTCTTCTAAGTGTGGAGTTTTGGAACTTTAAAATATTCCTCTAAAATCAGCCGAAATACGAATTCCGATTTACTCACCTGTTATCAGGAGAGACCTCAGTGCTGTATCTTTCAGCCCAGTACTGGTCCTGAAAAGTAATTTTAACCGTACTTACCGGTAACTTGAATTTCCTTCATAGGCTAACATTGACTGGTTTCACTTGGAAATTCTTCTAAGTGTGGAGTTTTGGAACTTTAAAATATTCCTCTAAAATCAGCCGAAATACGAATTCCGATTTACTCACCTGTTATCAGGAGAGACCTCAGTGCTGCATCTTTCAGCCCAGTACTGATCCTCAAAAGTAATTTTAACCGTACTTACCAGTAACTTGAATTTCCTTCCATAGGATATCATTGCCTTCTTTTTGCTGAAAAAGTTTCTAAGTGTTGATTTTTGAAACATACAAATATTCCTCTAAAATCAGCCGAAATCCGAATTCTGATTTACTCACCTGTTATCAGGAGAGACCTCAGTGCTGCATCTTTCAGCCCAGTACTGGTCCTGAAAAGTAATTTTAACCGTACTTACCAGTAACTTGAATTTCCTTCCATAGGCTAACATTGACTGGTTTCACTTGGAAATTCTTCTAAGTGTGGAGTTTTGGAACTTTAAAATATTCCTCTAAAATCAGCCGAAATACGAATTCCGATTTACTCACCTGTTATCAGGAGAGACCTCAGTGCTGCATCTTTCAGCCCAGTACTGATCCTCAAAAGTAATTTTAACCGTACTTACCAGTAACTTGAATTTCCTTCATAGGCTAACATTGACTGGTTTCACTTGGAAATTCTTCTAAGTGTGGAGTTTTGGAACTTTAAAATATTCCTCTAAAATCAGCCGAAATACGAATTCCGATTTACTCACCTGCTATCAGGAGAGACCTCAGTGCTGCATCTTTCAGCCCAGTACTGGTCCTGAAAAGTAATTTTAACCGTACTTACCGGTAACTTGAATTTCCTTCATAGGCTAACATTGACTGGTTTCACTTGGAAATTCTTCTAAGTGTTGATTTTTGAAACATACAAATATTCCTCTAAAATCAGCCGAAATACGAATTCCGATTTACTCACCTGTTATAAGGAGAGACCTCAGTGCTGTATCTTTCAGCCCAGTACTGGTCCTGAAAAGTAATTTTAACCGTACTTACCAGTAACTTATATTTTCTTCCATAGGAATCCATTGTCTGGTTTTCAGCAGAAAAGTTTCTCAGTGTCGATTTTCACAAACTACAAATATTCCTTAAAAATCGCCTGTATGACTTAAACGCATTCTTTCAACTGTTTACAGGAGATGCACCAGTGCTGGATCCAGGATCCAACACTGAGTAAGAAAAAGTAACGATAACAGTTTTTACCTGCTAAGTGAATTTCCTTCCATAGGATAACATTGGTGATTCTATGAGAAAAAGTTTCTAAGTGTCAACTTTTAAAATACAATAATATTCCTTAAAAATCACGACTGTAACCAAAACGCTTTTACTCAACTGTTTACAGGAGATGTACCAGGACTGAATCTAGGATCCAGTCCTGTGGTTAGAAAAGTAATCCATAAAGTAACTAATTGCATTTAACTAGAAATTCACATTGAGCTGAATGTTGCATTGTGTTTGAAAATGTGTTGCCCATTGCAACAACTGTAACTACTGTACTTAAAAGTCTATTGCCTATGTGCAAAGTATTTAAACTAAAGTAATTCATTCTGAGAAAGTATTTTTTGTAATGTAATGTATAATGTAATTACAATGTAATTTAAAAAATAAAATATGTAAAAGAAATTGTTTCTAAAAATGTAGTAAATCAGTATGAAAAAAATTTATATAAAAATTAATACATTTAAAAATTGTCATTTAAAAAACCTTTGAAATTCACTGAAAAAACTGTAGGTTTCAGGCACGTTATAGTTACAAATTAGCATTTTAAAAACCTTTGAAATTCACTGAAAAAACCATATGTTTCAGACACGTTATAGTTAGAAATTAGCATTTAAAAAACCTTTGAAATTCACTGAAAAAACCATAGGTTTTAGGGACAGTTATAGTTAGTTGGACATTGCACTCGTACAAAACCCGTGAAATTCCCCCGTTATAGTTAGTTCAGCTAACTATAACTTGCGCCCCGCAATGCACTGCTGATGACGTCACATATTACATCACTCATGACATGGTCAGTGACATCACTGATGACATCACTGATGACATCTCAAATGACATCACTGATGACATCATCCACGTGATAATCTGATGCAGCTCCTCACACCCTAATATAACCTTTGATACACCCAATCTAAATTACAGAGTGCCATTCGCAAAACCATAGACACTCCAACACCAATAACTACATACCCACTCACTGATTCTTAGGTCTACACACACACATCCACTCACTCACCCGTACAGTCACTCATACTTATGGTCACTCAGTACAGGACTATCATATGCACTCTTACTCCTATATAGACACTCAAACACCGCCACTCATCCATAGAGGTACTCACACACCTAGTCAGTCATGCAAATAATTAAACACACTGCCATTTACTCACCTATACAGTTATACACACACCAGCTCACTTAATCATACAAATACTAGCACATTGTTACGCTCTTATACAATCACTGATACAAGCACACACTCATCCATACAGCCACTATCACAATCACTCACTCTCGCTTATAGCTATTTATATACTCCAATACACATATATACTGCCTTTCACATATGTAGTTACTCACACATGTACCACTGGGACATACATTCACTCACTAACACACTCTTACACACACTTACCCACCCATACAGTCTATCACAGATGCACTCTTGAAACCATCCACCCAGTGAATCACCCACTCACACATCTATGCACAGTCGCACACACCCCATCCACACAAACACTCAGGCACCCATACAGATACTCATAGAACCAATCAATAACCCATATAGACACTCATGTAGCTATTCGCAAATCCATGCATCCACTTACACACCAACAGACGGATACAGACATTCACACAGTTTAGTCACTAACCCATGCATTCAGTAAGATACGTTTAATCACTCACTTGTAGAGTCAGTCACGCACGTACTAAATCATCCATTCAGACACTTATACACCCACTCATTCTTCAATACGCCTTTCCCTATATATAGTAAACATATTTAAACTTTACAGAAACACACAGTCACTGGATGATGTCATCAGTGATGTCATTTGAGATGTCATCAGTGATGTCATCAGTGATGTCACTGACCATGTCATGAGTGATGTAATATGTGACGTCATCAGCAGTGCATTGCGGGGCGCGAGTTATAGTTAGCTGAACTAACTATAACGGGGGAATTTCACGGGTTTTGTACGAGTGCAATGTCCAACTAACTATAACTGTCCCTAAAACCTATGGTTTTTTCAGTGAATATATATATATATATATATATATATTAGCCACCAATGTCGTCCCACACA